>JAULAV010004251.1:0-25000 GCA_030789695.1 Scilla litardierei | reverse complement strand
CATAAATTTAAAATTCAATTGGAACCCAACATGAAACCGCACCATCAATTACATAAATTTAAACTTATCTGCATGAGGCCAAATTGGCAGGGGTTATCTAACCCAGTCAAATTTGGCATTTGCCATTTTGGCCAGGGTTGCCAACCCCGGCCGTTTTTAAGTTCACGTCACAGGACAAACACGCATGACGTCCTACGTGGTCGACGTTGGTCGAGTTCTGTGATTAGTTTGTCAGTTTGTAAAATTATTTTAAAATTTTCGCATATATTGAAAAATTGTCTGATAGCATATCTTCCCTTTCGGTGATAAAGATCTTTGGAAGATATGCTAAAAGTGCAATTCAATTAAATGTCACAATGATGATCCTTCAAAATTGCGCAGCAAAAGTCTTCACATATATATATATAGTGAAACAGAAAGCAATGATATAACTTAGTGATCAACTTGCAATTAGCTGGTGCTGGCTTCATTTGCAACATCCTAAATTGTTGGGTTTATTTTCTGTTATTATGTGTTGGCATTAGTGACACTAGATCTGGGGTGTTCAGGTTGTGGAATCAGAACTGTTTTTCAACAGGTTAAGAGATCATGTTGTGAGTCATGTTGCGACATCAGTCATGACATGCGGGATCTGAATGATGGATTGAATGCAAGAATTCTGTTTCGGTTTGCAGATCGGTTTTGCTCATTCCAGATTTGATTTGTAGCCTATAATCTCGAGGGTTCATGAATTGATTGATGGAATATCTGTTTAAGATTTTTCTGCTCCTTATTACCCGAAATAGATTCTTGAATGATGGCAGAAATAACTGGTTTAATGGGGGAATCTCATCAGTAACTTAATTGATATGAGGAAATATTTGCTGAGATTCTATAGGACAATTTATCCGAAATAGTTTCTTAATTTATGGGCAAAATATCCGCATAAGATTTGATTGAACTAATTATCCAAAATTGGTTAATTGATTCCTTGATTTATGAGACTACTTACCCAAAGTGGTTCCTACTTCCTAGATATATGGCGAAAAATTTGCATGAGATTTTATAGAACTGTTTTCCCAAAACAGTTACTAAATTGATGAAGGCCGGCTTATAAGGTGCTCATGCAGATTCTACTAAGGCCATCTCTTTCGTGAAGATTGTTGATCGATATCCTAGGAATGAGGCCGATAGCTATGCACGTAGGGATCGAAGGAAGTTTGATCTTGTCGACTTATGCAATGGGATCTTGTGCGCATTACTCCATGGGATTGATTGGGATCACCCATTGCGATTTGTATTGAGGGAGTGTGTGTTTCTTCTAATGAAATTGCAATATTAGTGAGTGTAATCGTTATTTGATATAGTGGAGTAATCTGATTTTCTAGGCGTGGTTCCGCAGATGTAGGTGTGTGTACCGAACTACGTTACCAAGTTTTCGTGTTCTTGTGTTTTGCGCATATACTTTCATGGTTTATTTGATTGAATCATAGGTACTGACATCTATAATTGATATCAGAGCGGGTCATCTGTAGTACTTTGTTGTTAAAGAGGATGTGATCTTGTCTTATCAGTACGTCAATCATGAATACTCGAGAAGGTGCTTCCGTTATTTGCCCTCCTCTGCTTGTGGGTACCAACAACACATATAGGAAATCAAGAATGCGAGCCTGTATCAAATCTATTGATGAAAAAGATTGGATTGTTGTTGAAGGATGGTCTCCACTTGTTGAAGTTGACAAAGATGGAAATGAATTTCTCAAGCCAGCAAAAGAATGGAGCAGAATGAAGAACGTACGGCTCTTGGAAACTTTAAAGCTGTTAGTGCTATTTTCACGACAGCGGATGAAGAACAATTCAAACTCATTTCTACCTGTGAATATGCTAAATAGGCATATGATATTCTTCAAAATGTTCATGAAAGACCTAATTCAGTAAGAGTTTCTAAACTTGAAATGCTTGCTACACAATTTGAAGAATTGAGAATGGATTATGATGAAACCATTGCTGTGTTTAATGGAAAACTGAGAGATATTACCAATCAGGCATATCAGCATGGGAAGAAATATTCGAAGATCAAGTTAGTGTGAAAACCCCTAAGATCCCTTCCTGAAATGTTCTCGACTAAGGTGGCTGCTATTGAGGAAGCAAGAGACATCTCTACCATGAGACTTGATGAGCTAATGGGATCTCTTCAGACTTATGAGATAAATAAGAATCAGAACAAAAGAAATAAAGGTGTGGCTTTTAAGGTTAATGCTGGAAAAATTTCTAAGGATGATGATGAATCTGAGTAAGATGAGGATATAACTCAATTGACCAAAAACCTCAACAGGATGCTCAAGAAAATTGGACGTAAAGAGCAGAATTTCAGAAATGGAAATAATCGGTCTCGACATGGTGATACTTTGAATGGAAAAATCTTTAACCTGAATTAGGCAAATGATCAGAAGAAGAGAGGAAAAGGGATTCAATGTAGAGAATGTGAAGGGTATGTGCATATTCAGGTTGATTGTGCAAACACTATAAAGAAATAAAAAGGAAAGTCTTTGACTAGTACCTGAATTGAAGATGAGTCAGAAGACAGTGCTGAAGATGAGAAAATCATTAGTAATTACATTGCTTTTGCAGCCTTTCAGAAGAAGCGACCTGATTACAACACTGGCAGCCATGTTAGATCTGATGTTACAACATCAGTCATAACATCAACCAACAAATCAGACAATATCAGATCCAGTGTTACAACATCATCCACAACATCTACAATCGAATCAGATTCTGAAGCTGGTGACGATGAGGAAGTTAATGACGATGATATCCGAACAGCATACCAAATGATGTATGGGAAGCGAATGCAAATCTGCAATATTAACAAAATGCTGAAAGATATGAACGAAAGACTAAAGAAAGAGAAGGAGGAAATCAAAATCAAATGTCTGAAAGTTGAGGAAAACTTTAGAGAGGTGGAAAGCAACTTCAGAAATGTTCTTCTCAGTACAGAGAAAGCTGAATACACATTGAATAAGTGGAACTATGGAATAGCAAAGCTGGATGATATCTTGAACATGTGTAAGATTTCTTGCTGGAGTGGGCTATAACAGAAGATTTAATTATAACATTTCTACTGCAAAAAGGATACAAGTCAAGAAGAAAACTAAGAAAATTGATCAGCACAAGGGCTATGATGGTAAGAAGAAGTTAACGAAAAATGTGAAAGGTGAAAGTTCAGTGTGTAGATATTGCAGAATTGTTGGTCATTCTGAGAAGAATTGCTTTAGTCTATGCGTCATTTCATAGAGGGAAGAACTGTAAGCTCTCTCGGCAAGAGAGTGAAAAGGAAATGGGTCAGACAGTCTGAAATATATAGCATGAACACTACAGCTTTAGAGAAAACACATCATGTTGTGACTGATGTTGTAACATTAGATACGACAAAGAACGATGTTCTTGCAGATGTTATGACACCAGAATCGACATCTCCTCTCAACAAATGTAAGCAACCTACTATAAATGCTTATTAATCTTCATCCAAAATTATCAGAGAAGTACCTCGCCACTCTTCTCACCGCTCATCCTCTGCCAGCGCCATCGGATCTTCGCATACACCCACTCCAGCATGGTGATCCGTCGTCGATCCGTCTTTTACGTCCTCTTCACCCATTCTGGCTGACTTCCCCAAATTTTTTCCACTTCTTCGCCGTTTCCACCGCATACATGTCTCCAAATTTTGACATGCAAACCGCCGAAACTTCTCTGTCAGCACCGTCAATGTCTTCAACTCACCAACTACTATTTCGGCCTCTCAGAGCTCGACTAGTACACTGGATATCGTTCCATTTTTGCAGCCTAATATCAGATGTGAGGTATATTTTTCTTCCTCTAATTCCGTTGTGCCTAAGGATTTATTTGCTAAAGAGAGAGCCAGTGGAGCCTCTTGATGTGTCTCGGTTGTTTTTTTCCAATTAACTATTGGAGATGTGGACTTGTCTTATACTGGAGGCTAGCTGAATAGTATTAAAGTTATCAATGAGTACACTCTTTTACTATCGACCCCTGAATATGGTCCCCCATCTTCCTCTGTTGTGTTGACTGAGATAGTCATGTTGGATGACTCTGATTCTTCAACTGTATTTGCTGGTGTTGGTGCACATCAGATAGCTGCTATAGATTCTTCCGATCCACGGGGTTCAAATTTTCAAGATCATGTATGTGGGTTGGATCTTCAGATGAAATTGTGTCAGATTATCTTATTAATGAACATATGACCCCTGATGATTGGCATGTTACTACTGATGTTAAAACATGGGAGCCAACATCTCAGGACCACCTAGCTGATTCCTCAACCGTCCATGTTATGCATCATGTAGTGACACAGGACGCAACATGTACTTCCACTCCTCTAGGTGATGCTACAACTACTCCTACTTCTGAGTATCCTATATCTGATCCGTTCCTCATTCCGCCTGATATGTCTGCTGACCTGGAAGTTCATCATTCTTTTCACCGTCATCATAGTTCTGCCAAGCAACATGGTGCTTCGTCTAGCTCTCCAGCTCCCTCTCCTTCAATGTCGGCTTCTAAGAAAGCCAGAGTTGTTCCTGAAGCATCAGCTCCTTCCCCGACTTTATTTACTGCTTCGGATGCTTTGAACAAGATGTTCTTTGACCAGGCTTACCAGAATCGTTGGGCTACTTATTCAGACAGATGATGTTATAACACTGGAGCCAACACCTCAAGACAGTTCAACTGATTCTCCTACTGCTCATGTTATATGTTTCGACACATGACACGACATCTGTTTCTGCTAGTGAGGGAATTTTATTGCAATTTATCCAGATCCGTTGGAGAATCGCAATCCAGGTGGGCATTCCAATCCTCCTCATCCATGTCTTATCTCTCAGCAGATATTGTCTCAAAAACTGAATGAAGTGGATGTATCCTCTGAGGTGATCGATATTACTAGTAAGGGGGATGATCCTTGCTCCGCTGCTGATGTTTATACTGTTCCGACTCCAGCTACGTTTTCTTGAGGTATCATTTGGCTTATTGTGGCTCAACGGGGAGATTATGTTTTTTAGTTGTTGGTGCACTTGCCCATGCTTGGGTTGTGCCACATAATACCAAAGGGGGAGATTTTTGGGTTGATTTTCTGTTATTATATGTTGGCATTAATGGCACTAGATCTGGGGTGTTTAGGTTGTGGAATCAGAACTGTTTTTAAACAGGTTAAGATATCATGTTGTGAGTCATGTTGCAACATCAGTCATAACATGCGGAATCTGAATGATGTATCGAATGCAAGAATTCTGTTTCGGTTTGCAGATCTATTTTTCTGATTTTAGATCTGATTTGTAACCTAAAATATCGAGGGTTCTTGAATTAATTGATGGAATATCTGCTTGCGATTTTTCTGTTCCTTGTTACCCGAAATAGATTTTTGAATGATGGCAGAAATAACTGATTTAATAGGGGAATCTCATTAGTTCCTTAATTGATGGGAGGAAATATTTGATGCGATTCTATAGGACTATTTATCTGAAATAGTTCCTTAATTTATGAGCAAAATATCCGCATAGGATTTGATTGAACTAATTATCCGCCTTGATTTATGGGACTACTTGTCCGAAGTGGTTCCTAGATATATGACGGAAAATCTGCATGAGATTTTATAGAACTGAAAACAGTTCCTAAATTGATGGAGGCCGGCTTATAAGGTGCTCATGCAGATTCTACTAGGGTTATCTCTTGCGTGAAGATTGTTGATCGATATCCTGGGAATGAGGCCGACGACTATGCACGTAGGGATCGAAGGGAGTTTGATCTTGTCGGCTTATGCAAGGGGATCTTGCGGTGATTACTCCATGGGGTTGATTGGGATCACTCATTGCGGCTTGTATTGAGGGGGAGTATGTTTCTTCAAATGAAATTGCAATATTAGTTATTGTAATCATTATTTGATATAGTGACGTAATCTGATTTTCTGGGCATAGCTCCGCAGATGTAAGTGTGCGCACCGAACTGCGTTACCAAGTTTTTGTATTCTTGTGTTTTTCGCATATACTTTCATGGTTTATTTGATTGAATCCTAAATACTTACATCTACACACTACATAGTTCCATCACAAAAAGTTATGAGCATTGTTAAAGTAATAATAAATTATAGCTAACTGAACTAAACTACTACTATTAAATTTGGAAGCAAACACATTGAAGAAGGCCAATTTCATGTTAATTCTGGGTTATCAGGTACCTGATCCATGCAAACAATTTTAAGTTGTACCAGTACATTGTAATCATTAGTACCAGTGTATGCTAAGTCAATTTTTGTAAAAAGATTAGTATCTTATATAAATGTTAAAAGACCATCAAAGAATACTTTGATTAAATACTTAATGATATACCTTTATCTGGAGAAAGCAATATTGATTATTTTGATGATCAAATAAAGGTGCTGCATATTAAAAATTGCGAACTTCTATAACTAACATAAGGTCAAAGAAGAATTATGCAAAATTGGATAGGGAAAATGTGAAGCTAACCTCGGTGAAAGCAAGATTCACGAGGTAGGAGAGGAACTGCCCACCGGTGATCATAAGCACATTTGTACTGACAAGCCCGCCTCTGATCTCCGAAGGGGATGCTTCAGCTATATACACCGGAGCGGTAACAGAAGCTATTCCAACACCCAGCCCCACCAGGAGCCTTCCAGCTATAAGCACGTAAGGGTCCGGTGCAGCGCACATGACTAGGGAACCAAATGCAAAGATTACATCAGCAAGAAGGGTAGCTTTCTTCCGCCCATAGGAATCATTTACCCATCCACCCCAAGCTGCACCAATTATAGCACCTAATAGTGCCATGCTTACAATTGTTTCCTACATGCAAATGCTTAGTCAGACAGGAGGAAAGTATCATGCATAAACGAGGTGTAATTATTCTCATGCCTAAAAAGTGGTGCAAAAATTTTCTCATGCCCAAAACGTGATGTAATTGTTTGACCAAAAAAGTTTGGGGAAACAACTATCTGAACTACCAAAATAAAAAACAGGCCCAAGTCTAGTTGTACCTGTAAGAAACTGCTTTCCTTAACCAGTGGAAAATCATCTTTGATGTACAAGAGTGCCCCCGAAATAACACCTGTGAATCACAACCACATCCATGATTGCAATCGGATCTTTTTAAAAGAGATAAGATGGGGTCATAATGTGAGATCAACAGCCAATAAAACATAAAACTATGTAGATTATAGGAAAGAGTATAAAGCTAAAGCAAAGAGAATAGCCAAGCTACAGCAAACAGAGCTGAACAAGATAACAAATAGTAAAAAAACACACATCTTCTAAACAATATATTACATATGTGTAAAATCCGTACAGACGTGTAAAATCACATGGTTTTTCATACCCTTTGTTTTAGGTCATGGGGTATAATAATGAACAGTGAAACAATGAAGCGAATATGGGGATATATGACTTGTAAATTTGCCATGCTAGAAAGTTTCCTCTTATCTCACCTGACCTCCCATTTGATATCTATTAAAACAAGAACTTGATGTCAATAACAGATTAAAAGGGATTTTAGATCCCATCAAACTATACACATCTTAATTGACCAACAATTTTAGTTGACATAACAACTATGTAAGAACAGTGAGCATCATATCGTATAGACATATCCTTCTGATGATCATAATGTGGAGGCTGAAAAGCCCATCATTTACGTCTCTTTTAATTGATTGTGTGAATGTCGATAAGTTCACTATCCACTTCTCTTTTAGAGGATTGGCACGGTTCATGTTGATCTCCACATTTTAAAACAAAATATTCATCCAAAATCTTGTGAGATTTTTTGTCTTTGTATCGAGTAATTAGAAATTTAATAGTCATTAATTGAACAATTTTCAATCCTAAATCCATAGGCAAACAATAGGAACACCACCAGATTGTTGGTGTACCAATATTTTAAAGACATGGAACTTTTGGCCACCATAGCACTCATTATTCTATCCATGACAAGAGAAAATGTTTGAACATTGCTTTCAGTTGGTAAAAATTAAAAAATTACCCAACTTAAAAAACTATGCGTTACGATATGCAAGAAACTAGTAATGCATATTTTTTAAAATTAATTCATCCCTCCTTTTCCAGCAGTCCCATGAAAAATTAATTATTAACCCGCACCCTCCCCCCAAAAAAACAAACAAAACAAAACATTCTTTTTGTTTCTTATTCTGTTGATTCTATCATCTAACTTCTGTTTATTTTATTGATTTTATCATGTGACCTTGGTATCAATCTATGGATCTATCCATCTTCCTTCTAAATAACCATTATATTTGATAGTTTAGGATAAGATACTTAGCTAGCTCCTTTAAAAAATTTCTTTTTAAAGAAATAATATACCCCATAGAAACTTCTTGTTAAAATTCAGTTAAATAACAAATTTAGGGGGGAAAATTCCCACTCCAACCCAACGAAAAAGAAAGAGAATGAATAAAATAGACTTTTAGCAACATCGAAGCAAGATTAAGGATGAAATAAATGTGTGTATCCTTATCTCAGACAAAAAAATTTACGGATAATAAAGAATAAGGACAAAATTCATCTAGAAATGTTTTTACAACTAAAATCGCCTCCATAAAGCCAAATGATGAACATAAAACAAAATATCCATTCACATATATATTAATCTAACTTAAAAAGGGATCACATCAAATCAAAAGTTACAGACTTTACATTAAACATTGCCTGCTCAAATCTCAGAGAAACATCTCTGTGCATCAAATTAACCAATTTGCTATTTAAAAACAAAAAAATAAATCCTTTGAAGAAAACCATTACATGTATCATAACCAAACAAAAGTAAGCCGAAAATACAACAACAAACAAAACAGGAAGAAGTAACAATGCTACCAATCTGTAAGAAGTAACAATGTTACCAATCTGTTGGGGTATTCTCCTTCTTCTTCCATTCTCCCCACATGTCACCTTCAAATTAATTTTAACATCCACTTGTAGGAGGTCCTACAACCCCACCACTACTTGCTCTTTTTTCTATTACTCTACCCTAACCCTATCTGTTATAACATCTTTAGCATTTGAATTTGAATCTATTGCATGTATCTTTCAAATAGTACACTTGCATATTTTACTTATCAATGTAACAATCATAGAACCCTAACTACTAACAGAATGCAAATCAAATTCACATGATGTTCTAAACAAAAATGTTTCAGGTTGTATTCTCCCCACAGGTTGATAGTCTGGAGGTCTGGATGTCGCCGCTGTCACGTGAGACGGAGATGACCTTTGTGGTTGATCGGCGGTGCGTTCACTTGATCAGGAAGGCGCAGATCCGTGCTTTGGTGCGCCGAGGAGTAGCATCGGCGGAACGACAACCTCCGGGATCGGTCAGACGAACGTGCTCTGGCCCGAGGGCGTTCAGATCCGAGTGATGGGTCGCCGAAGGAAAGCTTCGACGGTGGCGACGACTCCTTCGATCTGCAAGAAGAAGAACTCGTCAGGGGAGTCGGACCTTGGTTCTGACCAATTCCCCTCCGATGCCAAAATCAGATCTGGTCTGAAGGATGCTGGACAGGATCAAGCTTGGTTCACGGAGAGACCGAGCACCGATTCTCAAGCCGAGCTATGGAGGAGAAATATGTAAGGTGAAAGAAGGTGTGAGAGAGTGTATGTGATACCTCCGTTGTAGATCTCGGAGATCAGCCCCTTGGGATGACGCATCTCCTTTCTCATATAGGCGAGTCATCCCCATGTTATGATGGGCCATAATGAGACCTTATGGCCGTCATTCATAGGGACGTGCAAATGGGAAAATGTTGACCCCACAAATTGCACCCGTTTGATGAGGGGATGAATGCCATGAAGGTGGCCATGATTGGCGAGTGATGGCCATGAAGTCGGGCCATGATTGGTGAGTGCTCTCTCAATTTGGGAAGCGATTTCCTCCACTACGGATAGTGGACGGTCTTTTGGGACTTCGTCTTGGGTGGAGAAGCGCGACCCGTCCGTGAGATCCTTGGGCCAGAGCCCAAGGCCGTAGTAGGCTGGTTGACTAGTCGTGGTTGACTTGGATCCTCCGGGCCCTTTCAAAATAGTCGTATCAATTGTCCCCATCTTCTGAGCTCTACCGTTGATGAGGTTGAGGTCGGGAGATGTAGTATAAGGGGGAGAAGTGGCTCCTTTTGTAAAATTAGTCCGACTTGCGGAGTCGGCTAGTGATAATAATCTGTCGGTCCGAGATTCGTTCGGTGGCGAGGGGAGTTGTTCCTCGACTTACGGCCGACGAGTGAGTGGGTCGGCCAGTTGGGGGAGTTGCCTCCAGCCTTACGGTAGATCCGTTCGTGCGGTTACGAGGGGAGTTATCCCTCGACTTACGGCCGACAAAGGAGTGGGTCGACGGGTCGATGTAGTCGGTCTGTTGGGAGAGTTGTCCCAGCCTTACGATCGACGAATCGATTGGCCTGCTGGAGGAGCTACCCCCAGTCTTATAGTCGATCGAGTGATCGGCCTGCTGGGGGAGTTGCCCCTAGCCTTACGGTCGATGTAGTCGGTCTGCTAAGAGAGTTGTCCACAGCTTTACGATCGACGGGTCGATTGGCCTGCTGGGGGAGCTACCCCCAGTCTTACAGTCGATCGAGTGATCAACTTGCTAGGAGAGTTGCCCCAGCCTTACGGTCGATCGATCGATAGGCCTGCTGGGGGAGCTACCCTCAGTCTTACAGTTGATCGAGTGATCGGCCTGCTGGAAGAGTTGCCCCAGCCTTACGATCGATCGAGTGATCGGTCTGCTGTGAGGTTGTCCCAGCCTTACAACCGATCCGTTCGTTCGGTTGCGATGGGAGTTGCTCCTCGGCTTACGGTCGACGAATGAGTGGGTCGGCCAACTGGGAAAGTTACCCCCAGCCTTACGACCGATCCGTTCGTTCGGTTGTGAGGGGAGTTGTCCCTCGACTTACAGCCGACGAATGAGTGGGTCGGCCAGCTGGGGGAGTTGTCCCCAGCCTTACGACTGATCCGAGCTCCAGCTCCAGCTATCGTCTGGATCCCAGCTCCTGCTCTGGTCAGCGAATGTTCTGCGTCCCCGCCTGAGTTTCTGCGTCGTCAGGGGAGCTTAGAAGGCGGAGGTAGTAGGGGTCCTCCCGTATACATTATCCTTGCCCCCACCGCATCTAAGGGTCGCCAAGTAAGATGGCAAACTCAAGTCGCTGGAAATCATGTCGGCGTAGGTCAGTTGTATGGATCGCCTCCTCTTGTCGGTCGACCTTGTCAGGTCGGAAGATCGTCCAAGGGGATGGAGCAGGGAGAGCCTCGGATGGTCGGTCTCCTCCTGGAGGAGTCGGCCTGGACTGGTCGGCTTGGCGAGCCCGGTTAAGGGGCTCGGCATCAAGGCGGGTCAGATGTGTTTTAACTCCTGGACACCGACTGCCTCCACGCATCATCGGCACCCAATCCATCAACGCCTCTCTCCAGCAAGCAAACGGTCGTCGGTTGCCCTTTAATGGAGAGCTCGTGAACGCATCTATCCATAGAGGTGTGAAAGCCATTGGCGAATGCGAAGAAGACGCAGGGAATGCATGGATGGTGATGAAGGCGGTTATGAGCCAAATGTTCGGCAACTCGCTATGCTTAAAAGATCAGCATTGGGCGCCATCAACAGTTCGTCATAGTCGGAAGCTCGACTTAGAGAGCGAACGGCAGCTCGCTATGCTCAGAAGCTCGGCAAGGGGCACTATAGGCAGCTCAGTGACTAACAGCCCAAATGGAGCGGCAAGGCTAACCCTCATTCCCCCATGAGAGTATCAGTGGCTAATTCTCAGATCCGAAAATAGGGGAGTTGAGCTTCTTCTAATAATGGGAGTAGGGCTTTCCGCGAAGCCAGGCGAATCTTCAAGGATATCTCTTGGATCTATGGCGCCAGTTGTGCTAGTACCACCGCCTCCGCCCCTGCCTCCGGATAGCACGATTGGTGAGGAAGTTGGGCATACCTGGAAGCTCAGCATGCTCCGTTGGAAGCTCTTGTTGATGGGTTGTTCGGCAAGCCCAACAAGAGCTTCACATGCTCATAGGTGGCTCCGAGATTGGAGGTCGGAGATCAGTAGTTAGAGCTCGTTCTGAGAATGACGATGGATCTGATGCTCGCCCACTTTCAACTGTCGACCGCGAGTCTTCGATCGCCAAGCGTTGTGGGTATGCCAAGCCCCCGCCGTCCTTCACCCAACTGCCAGGGGATCGAGGAGCTGAAGGTGGGGCCGATCCGGTGGTGAGGGTAGTCAGCGACGATCTGTTGGATGGACGACCGAGGCGGTTCAGCTGTTCAGACAATTCTTAAGCTTGGAGATCGGAGCTCAGTCCGTTCAACAGGGAGGATCAGATGCTCGGAGCTAGGAGATCGAAGCTCGGCTCGACAAGGAGGCTCGGCCGCTCGGACAATTCATCAACTCGGAGATTGGAGCTCAGTCCGCTCGGCGTGGAGGCTCGGATCCTTGGAGCTCGAAGCTCGGAGCTCAGTCCATGGAGGCTCGGAGCTCGGAGCTCGGCTCGACAGGGAGGCTCGGTCGCTCGGACAATTCCTCAGCTCGGAGATCGGAGCTCAGCCCGCTCGGCGTGGAGGCTCGGATCCTTGGAGCTCGGAGCTCAGTCCGTTCGGCGGTATGTTGCACGCCAGCCCTCCGACTGGGTAGTCTGCTGCAAGGATGGATATGCTGGTGTTTGCGGTGACGAGTGGCAGTTCCTTGTTCAGATTGACGGTGCGAAGATGTTCACCTCCGGCAAGTTCGATCTTCCCGTGGGATTCGACAGTGGCGGCATGTCGAACTTCTCATCTACGCGAACCAGCACCCGTACAGGATTGGCATCCCATATAGCCACGGCGTGTCCTAATTCTTGTGCCACATACTTCAGTTCGAGAAGTAGAGCAGCATGACGAGCCAATCAGAGCCAAAGACACCAACTTTTTTCTCCAAAATCCCAAAGGCCAGGTTTCATATTCCTTGGATTTTCCCTTCTCAATAAAGTTTGTGGGCATAGAGGTGGCGGGCATTGTTGTTGCCTGGAATCCTTGCGTTGTTCAGGCGGATCACCGCGTTGCGGCCGTCGATGAGGTCGGTGCCATCATTTTTCAGCAAGATTCCACCGTTTTTGGCGACAACAGGACCGGTTTGGTTGAAGTGGTTGTCGAATGGCAGCATGACCTTTGTAACGGTCACCTTTCGACCGTACATATTTTAGCGCGTAGACATATTCTGAGTGTGTTTTGTGTATTTGTTTTTACTATTGTATTTCCGTAGTTCGAACGTGTGACCGGACTCCATATTCATGATCCTCTCGGAGGCGCAATCACCCCGGTATCTTGTTTATATTTTTCGGATGTCTGGGTGGAATTGCAATAATACAAATACTTTATTAACCCTTACTCATTATTATTCAAATTATAATGTTTAAAACTGGAACGTTTTTAACATCTCCTTAATAAAAAAAGAAGAAAAAGGACTAAATCCTAGACTTAAGCACCCACTTTCTTTCCACGCATTGGCCGCACTCACACATAGCAGGTTGTGAGAGAGTGGGGATTTTATTTATTATTTTTGTTATAACAATTTTAACCCTCTGGCCTAAAGTTAAACCTAAGCACCCACGTGACCTAGCCCCTCACCTCTATTTATTTGATGACCTAAGGCTTTATTTCCCCAGCAAACACCACAGCGCCGCCCCCATTTTTTTTATTCACACAAACAACTTCCCATCGCTGCAACTTTCGCATGCAGCTAATAAAAACCACAGCGCCGTGACAGCCTCCGACTTCGCCCGACCCTTCTCCGGCCTCCCCCGACGGACCCTTCGCCCCAGACCTCGGAGCAGCGGCTGCCGCAGCAGCAACATGCACAACGCCGTCAAACAGCAGCGCGCAGCGCCCAACGGCTTCCATCCGGCGACAGTGATGCTCCGACGTCTCTCTCTTCCTCGCTGCACCTTGGATCGGAAGCTTTAACGGTTAGTTGTTTTGTTGGGTTACGTATTGTAAATTGTTAGGTTAGTTTTAAAACTGGGGGAGTTGTCATTGGATTGCTATTAGAATTATATATTAGGGGCAGATGCTATTGGATATATATGTTAGGGAGTTGTAGTTTAAGTTTTACCTTTCAGTTGTTTTCTTTAAGGTTAGCAGATGTTTTAACCCAGTAATAACCAATATTGTTATGTCTATTCCTGTCTATGAAATTCTGAACCCTTGTTAGCAATACATAATACGGAAAATATTCGGAACGTGAATAAAACGTGTTTAATTCGATCAATTTCAAAAGACGTTCGGTCAAAAATTCGGTCAAAAATTCGGTCAAATATGCGCAATACGGGACTAAAACATCAACGGGTTAAATCGTGTTTAATTCGTTAATCCAGATAAAAAATACGACTAAAAATACGAATACTGTCAAGATATCATTCATCCAAATGAACTTAAAAATCAACAATATCAATATAAAATAAGAGTAACATAACTTCTATATTCATGATTTAAATAAATTGTATTCATAGTTTTAACCAAAATGACATGATCATACTATTATATTCCATGTAGCATGCCCTAAACCAAAGTATAATCATGAAATCATAGTTCAAAATGATTTAAAAGTGCCCCTAAAACGCGTTTAAAACACATAAAATGTGCAATACGGGAATAAAACGTGTTTTGTTCGTCAACCCCTAAAAAAGCATTTTATACGGAAATTTAATACGGGAATAATTCAAATGGACGGCCATTTAATACGGAAATCATTTTAGACGGATTTTAAACGTAAAAATATAAAAATTCGCGTTTTTTACTAACAAGGTTCTGAACTGCTGGGAATTTGAACTCCTCTCATGACATAGAACTATTGGTTTCACGTTGTTTGTAAAGGAGTAGGCTATATTTATGTCATATTTTGTAATCCACAAGTTCGGTAGGATTCAATGTTTGTCGAGCCTTAGTTATTTTGCCACTTGAACCTTTCTTTTGCTATATTTTTTACTCAACAGAATCAACTAAAGTTTGTGCATCTTTTAATTTGGTTCTCAGTCATCTAATTCCAGTAATCTGTAAATTCTTATATGTTGGTGTGTCACTAGTTGTTGCAGTAAAGTGTTTTTGTTAGGAGTAGGTTATACACCCATGTTCCAGTTATTTGCAATAGGGTTAGATGTTAGCCTACAGCATGTCTTTTATTTATTTACTAAAGTTAGAGTACATGGGATCTGTGTATATATATGGGTACCTTAGTTGATGAATAATTTTAGTATAGAAACTACATGTTTTTACCACTATGACAATACATGGGTTTAGCCTTATCTTAATTCTAATATTATGTCGGGGTAATAAATCAGAACATAAGACTGTTGCTCTGGTATAAACTATAGTGCGGTATAGAATATGCGATCAGTACCCCCTTTTTGTTAACTATTGGAATTAGATGTTAGTAGCTGAACTAGTTAATTTGATTTAATCTGATATCGAAATTCCGATAACAGAGAAAACGTTCGCGCTTTCTGTACGGACTCATCGACACTAAGAACTCCGAAATCAGGCAAGTGATACTTGCCAGTGTTATTTAGGCCATGTCATAGGCCGTTTTGTACCGTAGCGTAAAAGAGACTAGGCAGTGAAATGATAGCTGCCTAGACGCCCTTTGATCTAGCTTGACAACGAAACTAGATCTGTCACCTTCATCATGCTTACATGTCATGTTTAAATTCAATTAACGGTACGCGAAATATCTGTTCATGTCATTGCATACATTGATAGTTCATCGTGATTGCGTAGCACACGCTACTTTAAAATGTAAGCTGCGGCGAGTAGGATCTCGACTCCTACACAGTGATCCGGCTAGGTGCACCCCTATGCCAAAAACACTTCCTGGCTCGTGATCCAGAAGATGGGCGCCAGTCCATATACACGTGGAGGGGTAGGGTTAAACGTTCGCTTGAGCGTAGAAGTTAGCCCGTACAGTTACTTCAGCCAAAAGACGGAAACTCTGAGCACAAAGTGAAAATCGTAATAAGTGATTCGTGCATTAATGATTTGGTAGCTTTTGGCTACATCGTGCGTGCTTGTCTTTTCTTTTAAACTGTTGCATCATACTTAAATGTCATGTCATTGCATAATATTATAACTGCTAGGTTGTTAGTTTACTTTCAGTATTCTTGCTCAAGTCTATTTTTAGACTTGCTGACATGTGCCCCTCTCTCTTTGGGTGTCACATGTTAGATCCTGAGCCAGAGTTTGTTGTTGGGGACGAGGTGTTTGAGGACGTCGAGCCTGAGTCAGTGGTTGACGAGGACTTCGTGGACACTGGTGACCAGTCTTAGTGGCTGTTTAGAGTCGCCTGTTAGTTGCTGTTAGTTGCTGTTAGTTGTCGGTGCGTAGCACCATTGTTTTACCTTGTACTTTTGATTGTTGGCCGTGTTTTGGCCTTAGACTCTTTTCGTTATAGCCTGGTGGCTTTTCTGGATGTTGAACTTATTATTTATATTTGGACAATTTTGAGATTGAAATTTACTTCTGTCTCTCCTTTGGTTATTATCGTTGTTCCGTTCGTGGTTACAGGGACCTGCATATGATTTAGTGACGCTTATCAGGCGTGCAGCTTCACAGCTCCACGTCTGAGCGGACCTTCTCACGTCTCGCCTCCATTTTAGGGTAGCGGGGCGTGACAGGTTTTGTTGGTGGCACATACAGGTCCCTTCTTTTCTGTAACTGCGAACTATCGGAACAACGATAATAATATTAGAATGTCCAATAAATAAAGTTCGACATCCGAGTCATAAGCTATGAGTCTAATTTATTTCGTTTTCCTATGTCGATAGATGGCTGGGAGACGGAATACCCGTGCTGGTGGTGGTGTGCCCCCTCGCGACGAGGAGCCGGATCGGGAGCCCACCAATGGAGAGATCATGCGGATGATGCATCAGATGATGCAGGTGCAGCAGGGCATGCTCCAAAATGTCCGGAATGTTCCGCCTGCTCGTGTAGCGCCGCCTGTCCAGAATGTCCCTCGCTTCGAGCCTGGAGCGAAGCAGTTTTGGGAGCTGGGTCCCGCTTACTTCGTGGGATCGAAGGACCTCTGGCTGCGGATGAGTGGACCAGGAACTTGGAGGATAACTTGAAGATGTCGAAGGTCGACCCGGCTGGATGGGTTGACTTGGCGAAGCGACAGCTTAAGGATAACGCTCGGAACTGGTGGGACGCCGAGGAAGAGTTGCTGGAGGAGCCGATATCTTGGGATACTTTCAAGTCCATATTTGATGAGGAATATTTTCCGAAGACCGCCAGGAGGGAGATGGCGCAGCGCTTCATTGACCTGAAGCAAGGAAGCTTGACGGTGGATCAGTACCACCATGAGTTCACTAGGCTGAGTCGTTTCGCACCGAAGATGGTGCAGGATGCTGATGAGAGGGCCCAGAGATTTCTACAGGGGCTTTCTTTGGATCTTCAGAGCTATGTGACTTCTTCTGATGCAGAGACCTATCAGAAGGTTTTGATTGCGACGAAGAGGCAGGAGCGGATCGTGAACCAGAAGAGATGACAGATTTCTGGAGCTGGGAAGAGGCCTATGGAACAGGTCAGGGCAGTGATGAGGCCAGGGTTCAAGCCCAACCAGCCAGCTCAGTTTAAAAGGCCAGTTGGGCCTGTTCTGAAGACGTGCAATCATTGCGGGAAGCCGGGTCATGTGAAGGATCAGTGCAGGAGGCTTTTGGGTCAATGCTTGGTCTGCGGCGATGCTTCGCATACTCTGAAGGATTGCCCGAGCGCCAAGCAGCCTTGGAAGGCACATGTTGCAGCACATCCGTTGCAGCAGAGGGCATCGGCACCTGCTGGTCGTGGAGCGGCTCTCGTGCCGCAGAGGCATGCTTTTCAGCAGGCCATGCAGCCGAGGAGACAGGCTTTTCTGATGACTACTGTGGAAACCGAGACTGTGGATGAGGTTATCGCAGGTAATCCTCAATCTAGCTGTTTCTTTCCTTAGTTAGTTTTAGTTATCAGATTTCATTTGGTTGCTTTCATATGTTTGTTTGCTAGAATAGGGTTTGATTGTTAAATTGTTTGTTAGGTGTAATTCTGGTTTGCACATTTCCTGCACGAGTCCTCTTTGACTCTGGTGCATCGATGTGCATCCTATCCCGGAGTTTCGTGGAGAAGCATTCAATGACGACATTCCCTCTTCCCAAGAGTTGGACCATCATTACAGGGAATGGCATGGTCACGGTGCATCGTGGTTGCAACTCTTGCCCTTTGGTGGTCTGTGGACATGAGCTTTACGTTGATTTCATTGTCCACGACATCATCAACTACGATGCATTACTTGGAATGGATTGGCTTGCGAGCTTCTATGCTACGATCGACTGCCGGAGGAAAGTGGTGTTCGAGATCCCCGGACATCCAGTATTTGAGTTCAGCCGAGTTAACAGTTCGCTTGGCCCTGTCAGATTTCGGGCCATACCAGTGGAGGTTGTGGCTATGCAGATGGAGTAGGATAGACCAGCTGTAGTGCGAGAATTCGACCATGTCTTCCCCGAGGAGATGTCTGGACTGCCTCCCGACCGAGCTCTTGAGTTTTCTATTGATCTTATTCCGGGAGCGCAGCCCATTTCGAAGGCACCATATCGTATGGCTCCAGCAGAGTTGGAGGAGTTGCGTAGGCAGCTGGATGAGCTTTTACAGAAGGGTTATATCAATCCTAGTGTGTCTCCATGGGGAGCACCGGTACTGCTGGTGAAGAAGAAGGATGGTTCGCGTCGTATGTGCGTGGACTACAGGGAGCTGAATGATGTGACCATCAAGAATAAATATCAATTGCCTCGCATCGATGACATTTTTGATCAGCTTAGAGGATCGAGGGTATTCTCTAAATTGGATCTGAGGAGTGGATATCATCAGCTGAAGGTGAAGAAGGAGGACATTCCGAAGACAGCATTCAGGACGAAGTATGGTCACTACGAGTTCGCGGTTATGCCTTTCGGTGTAACCAACGCACCCGCAGTTTTTATGAACCTGATGAATCTGATCTTCTACGACTTTCTAGACAAGTTTGTCGTTATCTTTATTGACGACATTCTGATCTATTCAAAGTCGGAGGAAGAACATGCATCGCACTTGAGGACAGTGTTGGAGATTCTGAGGAAGCATCATTTGTATGCTAAGTATTCGAAGTGCGAGTTTTGGCTGGTCAGAGTTGCTTTTCTCGGACATGTGGTGTCAGGTGAAGGAATTTCAGTAGATCCCGAGAAGATTAAGGCTATCAGAGAGTGGCCTGTTCCGCAGTCAGCGTCCGAGATCAGGAGTTTCCTTGGGCTTGCGGGTTACTATCGGCGCTTTATTAAGGACTTCTCCCGTATTGCAGAGCCGATGACCAGACTGACGCGGAAGGATGTACCATTTATTTGGTCTGATGATTGTGAGAAGGCTTTTGATGTTCTGAAGGAGAGGTTGACAACTGCCCCTGTTCTTGCTGTGCCCGATCGGAGTGGAGGATTTGAGATCTTTTGCGATGCTTCTGGCAAGGGTCTAGGTTGTGTGTTGCACCAGCATGGGCACGTGGTTGCGCATGCTTCTCAGCAGCTTAAGGCTCATGAGAAGAATTACCCGACGCACGACTTGGAGTTGGCAGCAGTCGTGTTTGCGCTCAAAATTTGGAGGCACTTCCTGCTGAGTGAGAAGGTGAAGATCTTCACCGATCACAAAAGCTTGAAGTACATTTTTACTCAGAAGGAGCTCAACATGCGACAGCGTCGGTGGTTAGAGCTCATGGCGGATTACGAAATCGATCTGCAGTATCACCCTGGCAAAGTGAATGTGGTTCCTGATGCGTTGAGTAGGCTTCCGGTGGTGATGATGTTGACTTCGCATTGGAGATTGCAGCAGGATTTTTGCGAGTCTGATATTGAGGTTGTTCTGCCTGGGGAGACTTCTTCGTTGATGTGTATGCAGATACAGTCGACGATCGTGGATCGGATTAAGGTTGGGCAGGCTGGAGATCCGAAGCTGGTGAAGATTCGAGAGATGGTGGAAGCCGGTCTGCGGACTGATTTCTTGATTCATGAGGATGGCTCGCTGAGGTTTGGAGCCAGGTTGTGTGTGTCAGTCGGAGATATCAGAGAGGAGTTATTGGTTGAGGCACACAGTTCGCCGTATTCTGTGCATCCTGGTGGCACCAAGATGTATCAGGATCTTCGTCTGAACTATTGGTGGCATGGTATGAAGCGGAATGTGGCTCGGAGCGTAGCCAAGTGTTTGGTCTGCCAGCAGGTAAAGGCGGAGCATCAGCGTACAGCAGTGTTGCTACAGCCGCTTCCGATTCCGGAGTGAAAGTTGCAACACATCACTATGGATTTCGTGACTGGACTACCACGGAGTCCGAAGCAGAATGACGCGATTTGGGTGATCGTAGATCGGTTGACCAAATCTGCGCACTTTATTACATTCCGGGTAGGACAGTCCACTGAGACGCTAGCGAGGAGATATATGGAGGTAAATTCTTTTACACTCCGTTTTTATTCCCTTTCTCTAATTAGATAGTGATGTAACATGAATCGTGCAGGAGATCGTGAGACTTCACGGAGTCCCCGTGAGTATCGTGTCGGACAGAGACACGAGATTCACATCTCAGTTTTGGCAGAGTCGGCAGAAGAGTCTGGGTACGAGTCTGAGTTTCAATACCGCATACCACCCGCAGACGGATGGCCAATCAGAGAGGACGATTCAGATTTTAGAGGACATGCTGAGGGCGTGTATGCTGGACTTCAAGGGATCTTGGGAGGATCATCTCCATCATGTTGAGTTTGCATACAATAACAGCTACCAGGCGAGTATTGGCATGGCACCATTCGTCGCGCTATACGGGAGGAAATGTCGATCGCCACTGAGCTGGGATGACGTTGGAGATCGGGAGCTGTTGGGGCCTGAGATGATCGTGGAAGCTGTGGATGTTGTGAGGAACATCCGGGAGAAGCTGAGGATTGCGCAGGACCGTTTCAAGCATTGGACAGATGCTAAACGGAGGCCTTTGGAGTTTCAGCCCGGAGATCACGTCTTCCTGAAGATTTCTCCGAACCGCGGAGTTATCCGATTTGGGAAGAGAGGCAAGCTGAGTCCGAGGTACATTGGGCCGTTTGACGTCCTGGAGAGAGTTGGAGCTGTGGCTTATCGCTTGGCATTGCCACCGTCACTGGAGGGAGTTCACGACGTATTTCACGTATCTCAGTTACGTCGATACGTCAGTGATCCGTCCCATGCTGTGGATTTCTCGGAGATCACGGTCCGACCGGACCTGACCTATGATCAGCAACCAGTTGAGATTCTGGACCGACGGCAGAAGCAGTTGAGGAATAAGAACGTCGATCTGGTTAGAGTGCAGTGGCGTCATGGTTTCCCTGGGGAGTCCACCTGGGAGCGCGAGGATGATATGAGAGAACGCTACCCACATTTATTTCCTGAGCCGTAGTTGATGTAGATTCTGAGGACAGAATCTTTTCTTAAGGTGGGTAGGATGTAACGGTCACCTTTCGACCGTACATATTTTAGCGCGTAGACATATTCCGAGTGCGTTTTGTGTATTTGTTTTTATTATTGTATTTTCGTAGTTCGAACGTGTGACCGGACTCCATATTCATGATCCTCTCGGAGGCGCGATCGCCCCGGTATCTTGTTTATATTTTCGGATGTCTGGGTGGAATTGCAATAATACAAATACTTTATTAACCCTTACTCATTATTATTCAAATTATAATGTTTAAAACTGGAACGTTTTTAACATCTCCTTAATAAAAAAAGAAAAAAAAAGGACTAAATCCTAGACTTAAGCACCCACTTTCTTTCCACGCATTGGCCGCACTCACACATAGCAGGTTGTGAGAGAGTGGGGATTTTATTTATTATTTTTGTTATAACAATTTTAACCCTCTGGCCTAAACCTAAGCACACACGTGACCTAGCCCCTCACCTCTATTTATTTGATGACCTAAGGCTTTATTTCCCCAGCAAACACCACAGCGCCGCCCCCATTTTTTTATTCACACAAACAACTTCCCATCGCTGCAACTTTCGCACGCAGCTAATAAAAACCCCAGCGTCGTGACAGCCTCCGACTTCGCCCGACCCTTCTTCGGCCTCCCCCGCCGGACCCTTCGCCCCAAACCTCGGAGCAGCGGCTGCCGCAGCAGCAGCACGCGCAACGCCGTCAAACAGCAGCGCGCAGCGCCCAACGGCTTCCATCCGGCGACAGTGATGCTCCGACGTCTCTCTCTTCCTCGCTGCACCTTGGATCGGAAGCTTTAACGGTTAGTTGTTTTGTTGGGTTACGTATTGTAAATTGTTAGGTTAGTTTTAAAACTGGGGGAGTTGTTATTGGATTGCTATTAGAATTATATATTAGGGGCAGATGCTATTGGATAAATATGTTAGGGAGTTGTAGTTTAAGTTTTACCTTTCAGTTGTTTTCTTTAAGGTTAGCAGATGTTTTAACCCAGTAATAATCAATATTGTTGTGTCTGTTCCTGTCTATGAAATTCTGAACTGCTGGGAATTTGAACTCCTCTCATGACATAGAACTATTGGTTTCACGTTGTTTGTAAAGGAGTAGGCTATATTTATGTCATATTTTGTAATCCACAAGTTCGGTAGGATTCAATGTTTGTCGAGCCTTAGTTATTTTGCCACTTGAACCTTTCTTTTGCTATATTTTTTACTCAACAGAATCAACTAAAGTTTGTGCATCTTTTAATTTGGTTCCCAGTCATCTATTTCCAGTAATCTGTAAATTCTTATATGTTGGTGTGTCACTAGTTGTTGCAGTAAAGTGTTTTTGTTAGGAGTAGGTTATACACCCATGTTCCAGTTATTTGCAATAGGGTTAGATGTTAACCTACAGCATGTCTTTTATTTATTTACTAAAGTTAGAGTACATGGGATCTGTGTATATATATGGGTGCCTTAGTTGATGAATAATTTTAGTATAGAAACTACATGTTTTTACCACTATGACAGTACATGGGTTTAGCCCTATATTAATTCTAATATTATGTCGGGGTAATAAATCAGAACATAAGACTGTTGCTCTGGTATAAACTATAGTGCGGTATACAATATGCGATCAGTACCCCCTTTTTGTTAACTATTGGAATTAGATGTTAGTAGCTGAACTAGTTAATTTGATTTAATCTGATATCGAAATTCCGATAACACAGAAAACGTTCGCGCTTTCTGTACGGACTCGTCGACACCAAGAACTCCGAAATCAGGCAAGTGAAACTTGCCAGTGTTATTTAGGCCATGTCCTAGGCCGTTTTGTACCGTAGCGTAAAAGAGACTAGGCAGTGAAATGATAGCTGCCTAGACGCCCTTTGATCTAGCTTGACAACGAAGCTAGATCCGTCACCTTCATCATGCTTACATGTCATGTTTAAATTCAATTAACGGTACGCGAAATATCTGTTCATGTCATTGCATACATTGATAGTTCATCGTGATTGCGTAGCACACGCTACTTTAAAATGTAAGCTGCGGCGAGTAGGATCTCGACTCCTACACAGTGATCCGGCTAGGTGCACCCCTATACCAAAAACACTTCCTGGCTCGTGATCCAGAAGATGGGCGCCAGTCCATATACACGTGGAGGGGTAGGGTTAAACGTTCGCTTGAGCATAGAAGTTAGCACATACAGCTACTTCAGCCAAAAGACGGAAACTCTGAGCACAAAGTGAAAATCGTGATAAGTGATTCGTGTATTAGTGATTTGGTAGCTTTTGGCTACATCGTGCGTGCTTGTCTTTTCTTTTAAACTGGTGCATCATACTTAAATGTCATGTCATTGCATAATATTATAATTGCTAGGTTGTTAGTTTACTTTCAGTATCCTTGCTCAAGTCTATTTTTAGACTTGCTGACATGTGCCCCTCTCTCTTTGGATGTCACATGTTAGATCCTGAGCCAGAGTTTGTTGCTGGGGACGAGGTGTTTGAGGACGTCGAGCCTGAGTCAGTGGTTGACGAGGACTTCGTGGACACTGGTGACCAGACTTAGTGGCTGTTTAGAGTCGCATGTTAGTTGCTGTTAGTTGCTGTTAGTTGTCGGTGCGTAGCACCATTGTTTTACCTTGTACTTTTGATTGTTGGCCGTGTTTTGGCCTTAGACTCTTTTCGTTGTAGCCTGGTGGCTTTTCTGGATGTTGAACTTATTATTTATATTTTGACAATTTTGAGATTGAAATTTACTTCTGTCTCTCCTTTGGTTATTATCGTTGTTCCGTTCGTGGTTACAGGGACCTGCATATGATTTAGTGACGCTTATCAGGCGTGCAGCTTCACAGCTCCACGTCTGAGCGGACATTCTCACGTCTCGCCTCCATTTTAGGGAAGCGGGGCGTGATAACCTTCGTGGCTTCGAACAATATCAGGCGACGAGTCTCTCCGATGTGATACACAGGTCTGGGTGTGGATCTGCGAGACACGAAATTCGGCGATCTCGACCTGGTAATCCTTGTTGAAGAGGAGGTCCAAGGGTCCGAGAAGTTCGCCTAGGGCCACCTCGATGATGGCATGGCCAATTTCTCCTTCGGTAGCCCCGTCGTCGTCGATGACGAGGGGGAGGTCTACTCCAAATTTGCCACCGAACGCAGACGACAGAGGTCGGTGCTTGACGTGGACAGTCTCCCGGAATCTTCTACTGCTGCTCATCGGCGCTTTGAGAATTCTTTTTCGTTGGGTCAGGCAGGCCGAGGGGATGCATGACCATGGAGCGTTGGAATCAGGGCTTTGAGATTATGGCACTCTGAAATTGTCCCCAACTCTCTGTTGGAGCCCTCTTATTTGAGGTGGCTCTGTTTACAATGATGGCAAGGGTTTTTTTAGAGCATCTGTTTACAATGATGAGGTCAAAAGGCTCTGTTGGAGCCCTGTTGGTTTTGGTGATTTTTCCAATGTTTACTCCTCTAGTTAAGAAATAAACATTGGTGTCATGGTGGGGCTACCAC
>JAULAV010004250.1:0-25001 GCA_030789695.1 Scilla litardierei | reverse complement strand
TTCCATACCCTGAACTCTCCAGATCTAGTGCCACTAATTCCAACATATAGCAACAGAAAATCACCCCAACAATCTCTCCCTTTGATATTATGTGGCACAACCCAAAGTACGGGCACCAACCAAGCACCAACCAAGCACATTCTCCCCCTTTGAGCCATAATAAGTCAAAGCACATTCTCTCCCTTACTAGTAATAATCCGAGCAGTGATCATCTCATAAGAGACAACCAATTTATTCGGTTTCTAAGCCAATAATAGCTGAGAGATAAGGCATGGATGATTAGGATTGGAATGCCCACCTGGATTGCATGTCTCCAACTGATCTGGATAAATTGCAATGAAATTTCCTCATTAGTAGAAACAAATGTTGTGTCCTGTGTCGAAACATGTTCCATAATATGATCAACAGGAGAATCAGCTGAACCATTATAAGGTGTCGGCTCCTGTGTTATAACATCATCTGCAACATGTCAGGGAAGGAGCTGATGCTTCAGGAATGATTCTGGCTTTCTTAGAAGCCGGCATTGATGGAGAGGGAGTTGGAGAGCTAGATGGAGCACCATGTCGCTTGGCAGAACTATGATGACGACGAAAAGAATGAGGAACTGGAGGAGTGGAAGTGCATGTTGCGTCCTGTGTCACAACATGATATATGACATGGACTGTTGAGGAATCAGCTAGATGGTCCTGAGATGTTGGCTCCCATGTTGTAACATCAGCAGTAACATGAAAATTATCAGGGGCCACTTATTCAATGTGCACTTATTCAGCACTTTGTTAATATTGCAGATTTGCATCCACTTTGCTTTGCTTTTCCAGATATGTTCAAGATATCATCCAGCTTTGCTTTTCCAAAGTTCCACTTATTCAATGTGCACTCAGCTTTCTCTGTCCTGAGAAGAACATTTCTGAAGTTGCTTTCCAGCTCTCTAAAGTTTTCGTCATCTTTTAGACATTTGATTTTGACTTCCTCCTTCTCTTTCTTCAGTCTTTCATTCTCCTCTTTCAACACTTTGTTAATATTGCAGATTTGCATCCACTTCTCATACATCATCTGGTATGCTGTTCGGATATCACCGTCACTAACTTTCTCATTGCTGTCAGCTTCAGAATCTGATTCGGTTGTAGATGTTGTGTATGATGTTGAAACACTGGATCTGACATTGTTTGATTTGTTGGCTGATGTCATGACTGATGTTGCAACATCAGATCTAACATGGCTGCTAGTGTTGTAATCAGGTCACTTCTTCTGAGAGGCCGTGAAGGCAATGTAATTACTAATGATTTTCTCATCTTCAGCACTCCTCTCAGACTCATCTTCACTCCAGGTACTAATCGAGGACTTTCCTTTTTGCTTCTTCAGAGTGTTTGCACATTCAACCTGTATATGCCCATATCTCACACACACTCTACATTGAATTCCTTTTCTTTTCTTCTTCCGATCATACCTTTGATTTCTGTTGAAGGATTTTCCAGCAGATGTAACACTTAACCAAGGCAATGGTTACCTGTTCTGAAATTATGTCCTTTACTCATAATCTTCTTAAGCATTCTGCTATGGTTTTTTGTCAACTGAGTTATATCCTCATCTAACTCAGAATCCTCATCTTCCTTAGAAATTTTTCCAGCATCGACCTTAAAAGCCACTCCTTTATCTCTTCTGTTCTAATTCTGATTCATCTCATAAGTCTGAAGAGATCCCATCAGCTCATCAAATCTCATGGTAGAGATGTCTCTAGCTTACTCAATAGTAGCTACCTTAGCCGAGAACCTTTCAGGAAGGTATCTTACGATTTTCACAGTAACGTGATCTCCAAATATTTCTTCCCAAGCTGATATGCCTGATTGGCAATATCCTTCAGTTTTCCATTAAACACAGCAACGGTTTCATCATCATCCATTCTTAATTCTTCAAATTGTGTAGTAAGCATTTGGAGTTTATAGACTCTTGCCACATTAGTTCCTTTATGAACGTTTTGAAGTATGTCCCAAGCTTCTTTAGCATACTCACAGGTAGAGATAAGTTTGAACTGCTCTTCATCTACAGCCGTCTTTGTCAACTTCAATCGGCAGAGACCATTCTTCAACGACAACAATCTATGATTTTTCATCTAGTGATTTGATGAAAGCTCGCATCCTAGACTTCCAGTATGTGTAGTTGGTACCCAGAAGCAGAGAAGGGCGAATAACGGTAGCACCTTCTCGAGTATTCATGATTGATGTACTGATAATTCAAGCTCACACCCTCTTTAACAATAAAGCAACACGTGTGACCTGCTTTGATACCAAATGTTATTTTAGTACCTATGAATCAATCAAATAAAGCATAAAAGCATATGCAGAAAACACAAGAACATGCAAAACTTGGTAACGCAGTTTGGTGCGCACACCTACATCTGCGGGGCCACGCCCAGAAAATTAGATTACTCCACTATAATAAAAATGATT
Organism: Scilla litardierei; assembly: GCA_030789695.1. Taxonomy (NCBI): domain Eukaryota; kingdom Viridiplantae; phylum Streptophyta; class Magnoliopsida; order Asparagales; family Asparagaceae; genus Scilla; species Scilla litardierei. The sequence goes on along the minus strand of JAULAV010004250.1, from coordinate 22,554 downwards.
ACACTCACTAATATCAGATTTCTATTAGGAAGAGCATACTCCGCCCAATACAAACCGCGATGGGTGATCTCAATCAACCCCATGGAGTAATCTATGCAAGATCTCCTTGCATGCAAGATCCCCTTGCTCAACCGACAAGATCGAACTCCCTTCGATCCCATAGATGCGCAGCCGTCGGCCTCCTTCCCAGAGTATATGATCACAATCTTCGAAAAAACAATAAACCCGAGTAGCATCCACATGTATCCCTAATCCAACAGCCTCCATCAATTTTTCAATTATTTTGGGAAAAACATTTTTAATCATATTTCATGTAGATTTTTCGCCAATAAATCTAGGAACCACTTCAGGTAAGTAATCCTATAAATCAAGGAATCATTTAACCATTTCGAGTAAAATGGTTTAAAAAAATCTTTTATGGATTTTTTGCCCATAAAATAAGGCTTTGACGTGCGTTTATATTTCATATATTTGCGCACGTTTTCTTCCGTGTTTTTCCGTATTTTACCGTCGTCTTTTATTCGTTTTCTTGTGTTTTCTTATTTTCTTTCACTTTTCCGTGTTTTCCGTATTTTGCAGGAGTTTACTGGCATAGGGGGCATAAAACGACGATATCGCAAGTCCTCGGAGCAACGGGAGGAGTCACACGTGATCCAGGGGTCAAACGACGATGATATCATCTTTCAGCCCCTCACCCGATCGGTTGGCCATCTTCAACCGATCGGGTGATGCATGCGTGCACCACCCGGACGCAGCTTGGAGCTCACGAGAAGTCACCCGGTCGGTTCGTAGGCCGGTTCAAAAGCTCAAACTCTCTGGAATTTTATTGTCATTGCCAACCGATCGGGTGACCTTCACCCGATCGGTTCATCTGTAGCCGAATCCCCAAAGCCAAGACACGATGATCCAACCGGTCTCCTCACCCAATGGCACCAAGATCCAACCGGTCACATCCATGCTTCAACCGACCGGTTCATCCTGACCGGGTGAAGTCCCACATCTCACTGCCAAAGTTCGAAGCAGGTCACCCGATCGGTTGACTTGTCAACCGATCGGGTGAAATCATTTTCTATATATAGAGCCCTAGGTTTTCCAGAAACGAAAGCTGGTTATTTTTTACTGTTTTCTTCAATTTGTGACGGCTGTAATTTCCCAGTTTTTGTAAGTTTTCATATTTTTGTCAAACTTTAGTATTATCTTAATTGCCTTACTACCATTGCATTTCTATTGTCTGATCATGATTCTTACGGTCCATTTTCGTTTAGATCGCTTTTTACTAAATATGTGTGAGTAGTTCCCGAATCTGGGATTTTGATGGAAACCCCTTCGTGGGTTCTCCCCGATGCATCCATAGGGCTAGGAAATAGATAGAGATTAGGAATCTAACGGTTACGCGTGGTGTTTTATTGTCATCGGCGGGAAAAAGACCGCCTTTGACCGTTGGGCCAAGGGGGAATAAACTTGGCGGTTGACTCCCTAGCCATAGCTCACGCCCTTAGCGTAAACGCCAAATCCTAGCACGCGGAAGCGGTAGGATGAGACGTTGGGAGTTATCGTTGCGAGCTTAGTGCTCCTGGAGTCGATCAGTGTTAATGGACACGGGAGTGCCCATTGATCGAACCCGGGAAGTCCGGCGTATCATCCTGGGCACCGACCGGAATATCGGGCCCATGGGACGCTGGTACCACTTTCAGAGGCAACGTATCACCTATAGACCCTAATTCCGATCGCTATCCTACCCGTAGGCCGTATCGGAGAGAATCGCACGATAGGGTGGAAACCAAAGTCCCGGGTTTTCCCTTTATATTGTCTATACCTTGCATTCCATTTACCGTGACAACCATTTATCTGATCCGGGCTAGCTCGCCCATGGGGTGAATTTGATCCTTTTTGACACAAGCACATCCACGCCTCCCTGAGTTCGACCCCCAAGCCACACTACAACACCGTGCGCTTGCGGTTACAAATATTTGAATCTCACGCCCCCGACCTTATCGTTGCACACTTCTAGCGCCCAAAACGTGGGGGGCGTCAAGCTTTATGGCGCCGTTGCAGGGGAGGCAACATGCTTGTTATATTTGGATTTCATGAACCCTTGTGTCTAGCTCTCATCCCTACCTCGCGTTAATTTTCGCATTCTTGTTTTTCCTTTTTATTTTCTTATTTTTATTTTTATTTCTTATCTTATCTGTTTCTTTCCCACTTTTCGCTTCACGGGTGTTTTTTGTTTTTCATGCGTAGGAGTTCAAGAAGTCTCGACGACTTGATCCCCGTTGATCTAGAGATAAACGCCACCCTAAGGCGTTTGGCTGCCGAGAAGCGAAGAAGAGAAGATCCTGAAGCCATGGGGGAGAACACCCCACCTCACAAGTCCCTGCTGGAGTACTCGATGCCTTCCATCGAGTCCACCTCCGCCATCCGTCCTCCAGCTATTACGGCCCAAAGCTTCGAGCTTAAGCCATCTTTGGTGACATGGATCCAGCAGGATCAATTTTCAGGTGCACCCATGGAGAGCCCGATTGAACATTTGGACTCCTTCTTGGAGAAATGTGACACTTTCAGGATAAACGGTGTCACAACTGAGGCGATCCGTCTGAAGCTAATCCCCTTCTCTCTGCGAGATAAGGCCAAGCTGTGGCTTAGGGGGAAGGACCCGAATACATTCAACACCTGGGAGAAGCTTTCAAATGCTTTCCTGACGAAGTTCTGTCCTCCAGGGAAGACCATGAAGTTGAGGAGTGAGATCTCCTCCTTCTCCCAGGCCAGCCACGAGTCCTTGCATGAAGCTTGGATGAGATACAAGGAGATGCAGCGAAGATGTCCCCACCATGAGCTCCCCAAGTGGCAGATCATAAATATGTTCTATAATGGGTTGAGAGACGATTTGAAATCGTCCATGGACGTCGCGGCTGGAGGGTCCTTTATGTCGAGAAGCGAAGAAGATGCCGGACAGATTCTTGAAAATATGGCATCCAACAATGAGCGGTGGTGTGACGAGAGAGCCACACCTAGATCTGGGGGCATTCACAGAGTCGAGGACGTCGACAAATTTTCAAGCAAGTTTGACTTGCTGTCGACCCAGATCTCCGCATTGATGGTAGGCACCGGTGGCGCCGGTACACAACAGATTGCTGCGGTGGAATCCGAAGTTTTTGGAGAATTCGACGGTGGTGACATCTCACCACCGTTGGATCAGGCGAGCACATTATTTTACAATCCTACAGGGAACACGCCTTTTCCACCACGAACCAACTCTAACCCGGCCTACTCTCCAAACAACCGGAATCATCCGAACCTTAGTTACCGGGTGCCATATCAGCAGCCGGCTCAGCAGCAACAACAACAGATATATCAGCCGGGTAGGCCCCAACAGCAGTTTCAGCAGCATCAATTCCAGCAGCAACAACCTCCACAACAATATCAAAAATTCACTCCAAGGAATCAGCAGCCCACCCAGCAGCAATACGGTCAGCAGAGGGCCATCTCTCTGGTTGAGTCCCTCTTGACTCAATACATCGCCAACCAGGAGAAGATAAATCTGAAGCTGGAGATGGGACAGAGAGTCCTCACTGATCAGGTGACCCAGCTGGGGTTACAAGTGGCGAACCTTCAGAGACCGCAGAATCTATTACCGCCACAGCTTAAGGTGAACCCAAGGGGGGTAAATCGGACCTTGGTGCTCACGCATGAGCATGAAAACGTGTCCGCCATCGTCTTAAGGAGCGGAACACAAATTCCTACTAGAGTGCCACCCAGGGAACCGGATGCACCACTGGCCGTTGAGCGGCCAATTGAAAAAGCTAATGACGACGGTACCCCGTCGCCAAAGATTGTGACTCCAGAGGGAGCCCCCGAAGAAGAGAAGAAGAAAGGAGAAGAAGGGAATTTGAGGGTATTCAAGCCTGTTGTGCCCTTTCCACAACGTCTGGCCCATGCGAAAATCGACGAGAAGTATGTCAAATTTTTTGCCATGGTCAAGGATTTAAGCCTTCAAATCCCCTTCCTCGAGGCCATCGAGACAATTCCCTCTTATGCCAAATTTCTAAAGGACTTGGTGACACGGGGATCCAGAAAGGAGAACGTCGTTTTAACGGCGGAGTGCAGTGCCCTCATTCAGCACGCAAATCCGCCCAAGCTCAAAGACCCAGGAAGTTTCTCCATCCCTTGCTCTATTGGGGAAGTGCGAATCCAGAGGGCGCTCGTCGATCTAGGAGCGAGCGTCAGCTTAATGCCCCTATCGCTGTACAAGAGAATAGGGATGTGAGATTTGGAGCCCACCGGCATGACATTACAACTTGCTGACCGTTCGGTGAAATACCCGGTGGGAGTGGTAGACGACCTCCCCGTTGATGTGAGAGGAGTACAGGTACCAGTTGATTTTGTGGTGATGGACATGCCGGAAGACAAGCACACACCTATTATACTTGGACGACCATTTATGGCAACCGCCAGTGTTTTGATAGACGTGAAGAATGGGAAGCTTTCCCTCAACGTCGGCCAAGAAAGAGTCGAATTTGACTTAGGGTTGTCGATGAAGCACCCAAATCCTCCGGATGATCCTAGTATCAATGTGCTGGAAAAAGAAGAAGATAGAGCTGTTGAAACAAGTGCCTGGGAAGTACTCTCGAGGAATCCTCTCGACCACTTGGGAGACCATGGAGAGCAAGTTGGCTCACCAAAGAAAGAAGTTGCTGATGAGGTGGTCGCGCGACATGTGATCCCTCCCAGATTCCCAAAAGCTCCTTATACGAGGAGAAAAGGCAAGGAACCCTTGGACCTTACCGGTGATGAAGTCCGGATCCTGAAAAAGATGGCGGTAGAAGCCAATTTGAGGGAGAAGCCCCCGGATCCTATCAACAAGGGGAGGGTAGTCGAGCAAAGTTCTTTTTTCGCCGTCGACTACGACAAAGAGAGAATCTGAAGCGATGCCGCACTTTGGGCATCACCCCTATCGTCCGCCTTGAACATCATCAACGGGCGTCGAGCTAAACGACGTTAAACAAAAGCGCTTCATGGGAGGCAACCCATGTTCTAAACTTTTGTTTCGAGTTTTTAGTACTTTTTCTTAATTTTATTTTATCTATTTTTATAAATAAATCCAGCCGCAACAATTTCCGTTGAGGAACTTAGGCGATTTGTGGGTTTTTGCAGAAAACAAGGCCCCAACCGATCGGGTGATAACTCACCTGATCGGTTGGGATGTATCAGCTAACAGCCGTGTCTGCCACTAAATGAACCGACCAGGTGAGGAAAGAAGAGACCGGTTGAGAGACCGGGCAAACTGGGCTGAAGTCTCGGAAATTTTGGGGAATTGGTCAACCGATCGGGTGAATATATGCAAGACCGGTTGACAGACCGGGTGACCTGGGGGAAACTCTCGGGAAAATTTCACAATTTGTCAACCGATCGGGTGACAAGAAGCATGACCGGTTGAGGGACCGGGTGAGCTGTACCGAACTCTCGAGAAATTGTGTGGAGCGACGAACCGATCGGTTGAGTTCTCAACCGATCGGGTCGCCTGTAGCGTTTCTTCAGTTTAAAATTTCGACCTAAAGTCAACCGATCGGGTGACAACTCACCCGATCGGTTCGACTTAAAATCTTATAAATAGCCGCCCCCCCCGCCCGTTCGTTCCGCCCTCGCCCGATTTCGAATTCCAGATAGCCTTTTCGACTCCCCCCCTTTCGCCTGACCTCGTTCATCCCCTAAATCAACCCCAATCAATCTCCCCCCTCTCCCTATCCATCTCTCCATCGATTTCTCCACATCTCCCTCGATTTCACCCGTACTCAAAACCCTAACTTTCACCCATTCTCCCCCATTTTCGAAACTTGCTGGAAGGATTCGCCGCGGCTTCACACGTGCTCCTGCTGCGTTGCGTTGGGGCATCTACGAGCAACGATCTCCATCTTAATTAGGTAACCTCGCTCCTTAGCTAAATCTTTATTTTGCCCTAGATTTCCATTTTGCTCATTTGCTGTGTTTGTGTGTATTCATCATATTTTGCACACACTCATACACACACACACGATTCCCGCATAATGCCTCCTCATCGTGCTAAGCCCACCGACGCCAGCTCTTCCAACCCTAGGCCCACCCGTCGCGCTCGTCACACACAAACCACCACCCAACCCGCCACCAACACCAATTCATCCACCACCCCACGCGCCCCTGACCCCGTTTACATTGGCAATGCCGAATACGAGGTGTCATTCCATGACGACGACCAAGCCGACCGCTTCATGTCCATGCTCCTCATAGCTGGTGCTGGTGGTCGGGCAACTCAGGAGTCCGTCGAGCGTGACTTACCTGTCCTTCAAAGCCTCATGCGTCACATTCGCACTAACCCACCCGATGTGTCCGAGCTTCACATCCCACCCCCCACCATTCCTGGTCCTCAGCACAGGCCACCATCACCACCCCCAGCGGGTGGTGCCTCTGCTTGATACTTTCCCATCTAGCTTTTGCCTCCCCCTATTTTTGTGCCCATCTGTCCTTGCGGGGCCCTACTTTACCACTGCTGGGGGGGAGGACACATTCACGTGTCGTTTAGTGTGATTTTTCTTTTCTGATTTTCATGTCGTGTGGTGTGCTTTTTATTTTATATTTCTTATTTTCAGTTTCGTTTGACTTTCTTGTTTTTCGTGTATTTTTGTGTCTGTGCGTATTCCCCCCTTATTCATTGCCCTCCTGTATTTAATTCTATTGCATTGAGGGCAATGCAAGCTTCAGCTTGGGGGAGTCGCACTTCGTGCGTCGTTTGTGTCGTTTTTCTTCGTTTTTGAGTCGTTTTCCTCCATCTTTTTCTTTTCCTTTTTCTTTTCTTCTTTTTATCTCTTTCTCCTAGAGATGAACCCTATGATGAATTGCCACAAAATCACACACACCTAGCTTGGCATCGATAATCACATTCACTAACCCTAGGATATCGAGTCCCCCTGCATTTCACGCATCGTGGGTCCACTTAGCTTTTTATGAGTCGTGCGTCGTGCTTAGTTGTGTGGTGTGCTTCTACTTGGTGATTTTACTTTATATACCTGTCCAGGAATGACCCCCTAGATTATCATGTTTTGATTTGAATATGCGGTATTTATTTCTCCTGTCTGCTTCTGCATGCTTTATGTATATCGTGTACTTTAATTCGCATGTGTCGGGATTCCACAATTAAGGACTAGGATAACCCATTTAGCCCATGCTCTAACTTGCGAGAAATGTTTCCTTTGCCCAAGTGTTTAGATTCCGATTTCTTTTTTGTTTTACTTGGTGCAAATCCCCTCATCGTGTACCGTTCTCCCACTTGGGAGAGTACACATGTATATACCCCAATATCCAAAAAAATCCAAAAAAAGGAGAAAAGAAAAGAAAAACCCAAAAAGAAAAGAAAAACCCAAAAAGAAAAGAAAAAAATTGTATGGCCAAAAAAGCCAAAAAAATATACAAATACCCAAAACCCAAAAAAAAATATTTCCCCTACTTGCCGAGAATAAAGGGAAGGCGAGAATTTTCACCAAGTGTTCTACTCCACATCATCTCAACTCCCATCGTTTTCGAAAACACTTGGCTTAGGAACTTTTTAGCTTTTATCTAGGCTAAAGTGTGGTGATTTCCTTAACCCTAGTTGTGGAGTCTCTGACGCATGATATGTTTCGATTCTCTCTCTATTCTCATGCATGCTTGAACTACATATATTCACCGCTTAATTCGAATCGAATCGATATTTGGGTCATTTCCTGGATTTGTGTATATCGAGCTTTATCGCACATCGTAGATAGTGACACCGTCTACTAGCACACGACCACACTCACTCGTGCTTCACCGCGTGGGCCCACTGCACTTGTCTGGACTCGTATTCCTTGGTTTAGTGATGTGATTTGGCGTTTGCTTGCTTGGTGTGTCGTTTTTGATTTTGTTGGCCCTGACGGGCGATCTAGGATTTAGAGTTTTCTTTTTTTCTATTTCTCTCTATTTTCTCTCTCCGAGCTCCTTCTCTTACTCGTCTTCCTCGAGGACGAGGAAGAGTTCAGCTTGGGGGATTTTGACGTGCGTTTATATTTCATATATTTGCGCACGTTTTCTTCCGTGTTTTTCCGTATTTTACCGCCGTCTTTTATTCGTTTTCTCGTGTTTTCTTGTTTTCTTTCAATTTTTCGTGTTTTTCGTATTTTACAGGAGTTTACTGGCATAGGGGGCATAAAACGACGATATCGCAAGTCCCCAGAGTAACGGGAGGAGTCACGCGTGATCCAGGGGGTCAAACGACGATGATATCATATTTCAGCCCCTCACCCGATCGGTTGGCCATCTTCAACCGATCGGGTGATAAACGCGTGCACCACCCAGACGCAGCTTGGAGCTCACGAGAAGTCACCCGGTCGGTTCGTAGGCCGATTCAAAAGCTCAAACTCTCTGGAATTTTATTGTCATTGCCAACCGATCAGGTGACCTTCACCCGATCGGTTCATCTGTAGCCGAATCCCCAAAGCCAAGACACGATGATCCAACCGGTCTCCTCACCCGATGGCACCAAGATCCAACCGGTCACATCCATGCTTCAACCGACCGGTTCATCCTGATCCCGCATCTCACTGCCAAAGTTCGAAGCAGGTCACCCGATCGGTTGACTTGTCAACCGATCGGGTGAAATCATTTTCTATATATAGAGCCCTAGGTTTTCCAGAAACGGAAGCTGGTTATTTTTTTACCGTTTTCTTCATTTTGTGAGGGCTGTAATTTCCCAGTTTTTGTAAGTTTTCTGATCTTTGTCAAACTTTAGTATTATCTTAATTGCTTTACTACCATTGCATTTCTATTGTCTGAACATGATTCTTACGGTCCATTTTCGTTTAGATCGCTTTTTACTAAATATGTGTGAGTAGTTCCTGAATCTGGGATTTTGGTGGAAACCCCTTCGTGGGTTCTCCCCGATTCATCCAGAGGGCTAGGAAATTGATAGGGATTAGGAATCTAACGGTTACGCGGGGTGTTTTATTGTCATCGGCGGAAAAAAGACCGCCTTTGACCGTTGGGCCAAGGGGGAATAAACTTGGCGGTTGACTCCCTAGACATAGCTCACGCCCTTAGCGTAAACGCCGAATCCTAGCGCGCGGGAGCGGCATGATGAGACGTTGGGAGTTATCGTTGCGAGCTTAGTGCTCCCGGAGTCGATCAGTGTTAATGGACACGGGAGTGCCCACTGATCGAACCCGGTAAGTCCGGCGTATCATCCTGGGCACCGACCGGAATATCGGGCCCATGTGACGCTGGTACCACTTTCAGAGGCAACGTATCACCTATAGACCCTAATTCCGATCGCTATCCTACCCGTGGCCGTATCGGCGAGAATCACACGATAGGGTGGAAACCAAAGTCCCGGGTTTTTCCTTTATATTGTCTATACATTGCATTCCATTTACTGTGACAACCATTTATCCGATCCGGGCTAGCTCGCCCATGGGGTGAATTTGATCCTCTTTGACACAAGCACATCCACGCCTCCCTGAGTTCGACCTCCAAGCCACACTACAACACCGTTCGCTTGCGGTTACAAATATTTAAATCTCACGCCCCGACCTTATCGTTGCACACTTCTAGCGCCCAAAACGCAGGGGGCGTCAGGCTCTATTTCTGGTAAATAGAACCAATTAATCTCAGCAAATGTTTTCTCCCATCAATTTAAGAAATAACAAGATTCCTTATTAAATCAGTTATTTCCGCCATCAGTCAAGAATCTATTTCAGGTAACAAGGAATAGAAAAATCTCACCCAGATATTTCATCAATCAATTTAGGAACCACCAAGATTCTAGGCTACAAAGCAGATTTGAAATCACCAAAGCAGATCTGCAAACCAAAACAAAATTTCTGCATATGATCTAGCATCCAGATCCCGCATGTTGTGACTGATGTTGCAACATGACTCACAACATGACTGTTCAAACTGTTCAAAAACTATTCTGATTCCACACCCTGAACTCTCCAGATCTAGTGCCACTAATGCCAACTTATATCAACAGAAAATCAACCCAACAGTTCTTATTTGTTGAGCCAACTCAAGGTCATAAGTGACTATGGGTAAAAACTTATAAGGTAATTACATACGATGTGATTGATGAAGAGTCATCTACCGATCACAGAGTTAAGCAACTTGTTGAGTCAACTCAAGGTTATGAGACTCAGGGTGGTTGAGTCCCTTTCCTACTAAATATTATTATTCGTTCATCTATATGGCTTAAGTTGATCACTAAAATAGTGGGAAGATATAATTGAATAAAAATCCATTTTAACTATATTTATAAATCATTGAACATATGCTAAACTAGGATAGTTCTATGTTTTACCGGTTGGAATCCAAGACATAATATCCTAAAGGAAAATGTAAACTGGTCAAGATGATTGTTTAAGGAATATCAACTCAAGATCAAGTTTGATAGTCTAAACCAGGTTTTCACTGACCTTAAACTGTCCTTCCTAGAACAAGCTTACGGATAATGATTTTCTTGAGCTCTGTGTCCAACAAAATAAAAGCACGCAACCTGTCACTCGCCTCTATGAGGGGGCAGCTTGAACATACTGATGTTTAAAGCAAGTTTCTTCATATAATTTGTTGAGTCAACTCAAGGTTGTATGGAGAACGGTTTCGATCTACAAGATTCGAAACTTCGATCAAACTGTTTGACTCGAACATGAGTGCATGAGTAGTGCAAGACCATGTATCCAAATCAGATCTTGAGTCAAGCAACTTGTTGAATCAACTCAGGGTTGTGAAGCTCAAGTATTTGGATACGTGAGGTGCTTGCACTGCTAATATTTTTGTTGGAAAATTATTGTCTAAATGTGATTTAGAACGGAGAAGGCATTGAGGAAAGTTGGTTGAGAAAGAAAGTTTTGACTATGATAAGACAAGGGAAAAGTAAGAGGAACTGAAAATGTGACATATTTGATGTCATGATTTCAGGATAATTGTTATACAAAAGGAGAACACATTTTGGCGAATGTCGTCACTTTGCTTCTGAAGCAATGTCTCGGTGTGAATATTTTGTATAACAATATGTATTAAATATTAATGCACGAATACGCAATTTATAGAAACTTTATCTATGGCAAAATAGACTAGGCTGTACCGATGAGAACAGAGTTGACAAATCACATAAAGAGTGTTTTAATCTCTCGTATTATGAGTCGAAAGACACTTGTAATTCTTGTCTCAAAGGTATTATGGCCAAACACGTTTTGTAAGACAATGAGAGAATGAGTTGGAGAACTCGTGGTCTCATACATACGGATGTATTCAGACTCAAGTTTAAATTAGCCTAGATATATTATACTTATTTTATTACTAGATGTGTTCTTGATGGAACACAAGTCTGATAAAATGGATAACACAATCATAGAAGTATTTGAACTACTTCGATCAGATCGAAGAGAAGAATACTTAGCTATGTAAATCTTGCATAATTAAAAGAAAATGAGCAGGTCAAGTTTCTAACACATTGGTGTGTTGGAAAGTATGGATCACACCTTGTTAGACATGGTGCAATACATGGCAAGTGACTCTGAGTCACAATCCTCCCTCTAGGTTAAGTCCTAGATAATAGTGCCTAGGTTCTCGATAAGGTTCTGTGAGGACCTTACCAATATGATATTCTTTTAATTAATCGTTAGGAAGTCTTAGGATTACTCGAGCCTTGTAAGACAAAGTAGTCGAGTAAGATATCATAGTTGATGATGGCCTAAACAACTTCCAAGATGCCATTTAGAGTGGTGACTCTAAGAAATGGCTTGATGCAATCCGAAAAGGTCCTTGCACATAAATAAGTGTTGGATCTGGATCCTAGCCTAGAGGGGGGGTGAATAGGCTAATAAAAAATTCTCGTGCAACCCACGAGAAATCACACGTAGTTATAACAGCAGCAGATAAAAAGCAGACACAGAGTACGCAGCAGATTTACCCTGGTTCGGTCATCCCAACGACCTACTCCAGCCCCCAAAGCTAATACTAGATTGAATAGTGCAATAGGTACAAAGTCACAAGTTAGAGCACGCTCAGAGCACCCTCTACTTCCCTACACTCGCCAGACTCTCAGTACCCCACACACAGTGTTTCCTCTCACAATCAATCCTAGCAAAACTTTCTACCAGCTAGTCCCAAACTAGCTGGGTCCCACTTGTCTAGTCCCAACTAGACAAGTCCCAAAATAGTCACCAAAAATAGGTAAAGTTTCCCCTACAGAGAACGTTACACTAAGACACAAATAAAAGAGTTTAAGGGTTTAGAAATGCTCAGTTTGTGTCCGTGTAGGCGTCTCTGTCAATCAGCACGTCGTCAGCTTCAATCTGACGCAAACGGTGTCTCAATTTGACTCCTGGATTGCAAAATACACACTGGTCTGTGTGTAAAGGAATTCAGTTCAAATCCTTATAAACTGGCGGTCTGTGCGCTCAGTAACTCCTTAATAAATTAGCAGTCGGTGCGTAGAGCAATTCCAGTTCAGCTCAAAATAATTGCGGACTGTGCGCACAGCAAACCCCTTAATTCAATTTCCTTCGCATGGCCATCCACGTCAGCAGCAAATGAAGCGCGCTTCAGCAAATTTCATTTGATGAAGTTAATCCCCACCGTCGATTAACTTTGAAGGAGTGATCGCAGCCGTTCGCTCCGACTTCGTTTCCACGCACGAGAGGATGCACACATCAGCGTTCAATTCTGGGCTTCGTTTTAATTCACACGCAATCGCAGCTGTTGGTTCCTCATATCGTGCGGCTCTCATTCAACTAGGGCATGCAGCGGTGAGCTTTTGATGACAATGGCGGCTTCTTCCGATGACAGTGGCTTCTTCCGACGACGGCAGCGGCAGCTTCTTCTCCGGGACGATGACGTCTTCTTCTCTAGCACCGGCAGCGGTAGTCTCCGTGGGCGCCGCCTCGTCACGACAGCGATCAGATCTCCAGTGCTCCGACTTCAGCGATGGCGACTTCCGGCGGCGTTCGTTCGCTTCTCCTCCGTGTAGATGACAGGATCTCGATGGCGACGGTGTACAGCTTCGAGGAACGACAGCGGGCTTCGATAGAGACGAGCGGCAGATCCTTCAGGGCAGCGACGAGATCTCGAGTACGATCTTCAATCGACGACGGTGGCGAGGATCTTTTCTTCAACAGGGGACGACGGCGAGCTCTCCTCAGCAAATCTTCGTCAGCAGCTTCAAGCTTACGACGGCGTTCTCCTGACTTCAGCAGCAGCGAAAGTGATGCTCCGATCAACTCGACGGTGGCTCGTCGGCGACAACAAGGGTGGCTGACTCGAAGCAGATGGGCTTTGCGATCGGCAACGACGAAGCACGGTGGTGACTTCGTCGTGGCGTTCTCTGTTCACAGCTTCCGACGGTGATGAGCGGCGGCATCGTCTTCGGACTTTGATGGCGATGATGGCAGGCGGTCTTCTCTTGATGACGTTGTGGAGGAGAGAGGAAGAACCACCGATTGAGGTCGACAGCGTTGTGCAGCTTGATAGATCTTCAGCCTTGGAAGTTTACAACAGGGAGAAGGAGATAGGCGTTGCAGTTGTGTTGGCGCCCTCGTGAAGATGCTTTCGTTAAGCTTGATGAAGAACGTCCGCAAGGCGCTTGTGCTTGGATGATAACATGAATGGAGAGGGTTTTTCTTTTTGTGTTTGAGAGATGATAGCTTGGGAGAAAAAAATTGATTTCGTTCTGAGTTGGCTGCCGCAAATAAAACCCCCTTCTCCAATTTTTTGATTGCCGTGGGTTAAAGATTTTTGTATATGGCCGTAAGTTTTTTTTCTTGGTTGAAGATGATGCTTATATAGATATCCCTAGGGTTTTTGGCAATTAGGGTTATAGGATGGGTCTTGTTCTTTGGTGAGAGAGAATCCCATGAAGTTAGGGAAATTTGGATTTGAACACAATTCAAATTGGTAACTAGGATTTTGCACCCATCTCTGAATAGGAATTGGTATTGGCTATGGAGATTGTATAGCCATAGGATATATTCCAATAACTAAATAGGATTTGGCTCCATCTCTTCATGTTGGACCAATTCCAACTTTATTCTCAATTGACCAAGTCAAAACTTCGTTGTGCACACACACACTCCCTCTCTCCCAATGTGCTATACGAATAGCAAATCCGACAAATATCGAAAGTGTATCATTTTGCCAAGCCCGAAACATACTGAGCACACACATTAGATATACCGACACGTTTGTCATCATCAAACCAAGATCCTAGATCGTTGCTTCCAACAATCTACCCCTTTTGGTGATGACAAACACACAAAAGATTTTATCAATAGGAATGAGTGTGTGAAGTGTGTTGAAGGGTGTAATGCAATATTAATCATGAGATGAATATTCAAGCACTACAACATGGCATGCACAAACTAATAACAAATACAATAGCATGCTCCCCCTTCAACATTATTTTTCATGGTCCCCCTTCAACAAATAATACCGACCGACTAATCTTTTCTTTAAATCTCCCCCTTTTGGTGATGACAAACACACAAAAGATTTTATCACTAGGAATGAGTGTGTGAAGTGTGTTGAAGGATGTAATGCAATATTAATCATGAGATGAATATTCAAGCACTACAACATGGCATGCACAAACTAATAACAAATACAATAGCATGCTCCCCCTTCAACATTATTTTTCATGCTCCCCCTTCAACAAATAATACCGACCGACTAATCTTTTCTTTCTCCCCCTTTGTAATCACCAAAAGTGGATTAATGAAGTCACAAAAATACCATGCAAAAATAAGTCATTATTAGAAGTAGCGTGCAATTTGCATGCGTTTTCCACAAAGTAGACAATCCAAGCTCATAGAATTTCATACCAAGACTTTTCACCTTTGTGTGAGTGAAAAGATAAAGACAATAAAGTGCAAGAGGAGATTCAATATCAGAAAATCAACCAAAAACAATCCACATTTTCCATTTTTCATGAATATCACTAGGATTGACTTTTCCCACCTCATCAAAGATGAGTTCAAGTTACCGAACCCCGAAACATAGCCTAAAAGGACTTTTAAATGTGGGGTGGCATTGCTTGACGAGTTATATACACCAACGCTAATGATTACCAATGTAGCACAAGTTGGATACTCGTGGGTTGTGTTTTAGCCATGAAGTGTATCCATTTTTCATACGGAGCAAATATCGTTTTTTTTTTCAATTCTTTTGTGCTCAATTTTAATTCATGGCTAAACACATCATATCCCTTAGAAATTTCAGAAATTAATCATTCCTACATTCACTTTCCATTAATCTTCAAAAGAATCTCCAAAAGCACTAAAAAGTCAAAATATCGTGAAAGTGCACATGTAGGTGTAGAAGTCAAGTTTGAAACTTATGAGACATGTCATGGCTACTAAAAAGAATAACATCATGTTCATGTAGCTACAACAATAATGAATTGACTTCTACAAGGGATAGAATTGATCATTCATACAATATCACTCAAGAGATTCAAAAGAGGATGATCAATAAGCACAATTTTTTTTTGATTTTTCAATTTTTTTTTTCAGAAATAAAAACATTAAAAATCATCCATGCAAGCACACAAACCAAAATAAATCAAGCACACACGCAAATCTATGAAGGTATGTAATGAAATGCAAAGAGGGATAGAAATTATACCTTCTCGTCGCTATTTGACGAAGGAGCTAAAAGAATGAGACATTGAATTTAACGCTCCTCGCCAAAACTCCATCACACCTACATGAAAGGTGTTAAGTGTGACCTTGGAATCCAACAAGGTCCACTAGTGTTAGCCAATATTGTTTTAGGAACCCACACTTGTTTAAACTTGATTTTAGTGTTCCTAAATTTACAATAGTATGAAGTATGGCCTACACTATCACAAGTAAAGCACTTTGCATATAAGTTCTTCGCAATAGACGGTGCATTGTGAAACTTCTTGAATTTTTGCTTTTCAACGTTTTTCAGACCAAAACCAAGTCCTCTTCTATTATTGCCATACAATTGATTCTCTAAAATAGTGTCCAATGATTGTTTTCCCGTAGAGAATTTCTTAATGGCCAATTCAAGATTAGAGACTTTGGTTTTCAACAATTTATTTTCTTCCACAAGCAATGTGCATTTACTTATAAAAGCTCTCTTGTTTTCCTCTTCCTTCTTTTCAAATTCAACCATTTTTCTTTTAAAATCATTATCCAACATGCAGAATTTATCGTTAAGCTCTCTAATAACATAGTCTTTTTCAGTTTCGAGCTTAATCAAATCAAGTTTAAGCATGCTAATATTATTCATCAAGGAAGGGCAAGAGAGACAAGGTGCTTCATCATTAAAACTGGATTTTTCCTTTTTCAAACTATCAATAGTAGAGTCACGAGCAACAATATCAATTTTGAGTTTTTCAATCTCTTTAGACATTTCATATTCAGATTGTTGCATTTCAAAGTTTTCATTTTGGTAGTCATCTATAGTGGATTCAAGCTCTACTATTTTATCTTGCATTTCTTTACAAAGAGTAAGGAGTTCAGTTTTACTACCAGAAGTTACCTCTTTGTGTATTCCCATCAATGCCATGCATGAATGGGCTTCGTGTTCCTCCTCCTCGCTCTCAGCTTCGCTATCCATGTCCCAAGTAAGCACCTTGGATTTTCCCTTTTCTTTAGCTACCTGAGCTGTCTCATGTGGGCAATCCCTCATTCGATGTCCTCTTTTCTTGCATTTAAAACAAGTCATTCTATTAGTAGTATTCTGATCATAATTTTGCTTAGAAGACTGAAAAAAGTTAGAGCGATTAAACCTGGGTGCCATTTCTGCTCTTCCTTGCTTGGTCTGGACAAACTTTCTGAAATTTCTGACCATTAGCGCTATGTCATCATCTTCACTCTCGTCAGCTTTCAGAGCAAGTGGCTTGGTAGCTTTCTCTTTTTCATCTGGTTTCTCCCTTTCATCAATATTTTGCAATTCAAGCTCGTGGGACATTAAATTACCTATCAAGTCCTCCACCTTCATCTGCAATAGATCCTTTGCTTCTTGGATGGCAGTGACTTTAGGCCTGAAAGAGCTTGGCAGTGCTCTTAATATCTTTCTCACCTGCTCAAGGCTAGAATATGGCTTACCGAGCGAACTAGACTTGTAGACAATGTTGGTGAACCTCGCAAACATTTCTGATATCGTCTCTGATGGTAGCATGCGAAATCCCTCGTATTCCGTGCTCAGAAGTGCAAGTCTAGATTCCTTCACCTGTGACGTTCCCTCGTGCGTCACCTCCAAAGTATGCCATATTTCCTGCGCAGTTAGACAATGTGAGATACGATTGAATTCAGATTTATCTAATGCACAAATAAGAGCATTCATAGCTTTAGCATTTAAAGAATAAAGCTTCCAATCATTATCATCCCACTTATCATCAGGTTTAGGCAACTCAGTATTTTCAATTTTGATAACAGGTGATTTATATCCTTTTTCAACAATTTGCCAAGCTTTATAATCAATAGAAATAAGATAGATTTTCATACGATTTTTCCAGTAAGCATAATCTCCTCCATTAAATCTAGGTGGTCGGGAAATAGACTGACCCTCAGCAAAAGCACTATCAATGTGGTCCATGGTCAAACTAGGCTAGATCTACTAAACTGGCTCTGATACCACTTGTTGGATCTGGATCCTAGCCTAGGGGGGGGGGGGGGGTGAATAGGCTAATAAAAAATTATCGTGCAACCCACGAGAAATCACACGCAGTTATAACAGCAGCAGATAAAAAGCAGACACAGAGTACACAGCAGATTTACCCTGGTTCGGTCGTCCCAACGACCTACTCCAGCCCCCAAAGCTAATACTAGATTGAATAGTGCAATAGGTACAAAGTCACAAGTTAGAGCACGCTCAGAGCACCCTCTACGTCCCTACACTCGCCAGAATCTCAGTACCCCACACACAGTGTTTCCTCTCACTATCAATCCTAGCAAAGCTTTCTACCAGCTAGTCCCAAACTAGCTGGGTCCCACTTGTCTAGTCCCAACTAGACAAGTCCCAAAATAGTCACCAAAAATAGGTAAAGTTTCCCCTACAGAGAACGTTACACTAAGACACAAATAAAAGAGTTTAAGGGTTTAGAAATGCTTAGTTTGTGTCCGTGTAGGCGTCTCTGTTAATCAGCACGTCGTCAGCTTCAATCTGACGCAAACGGTGTCTCAATTTGACTCCTGGATTGCAAAATACACAATGGTCTGTGTGTAAAGGAATTCAGTTCAAATCCTTATAAACTGGCGGTCTGTGCGCTCAGTAACTCCTTAATAAATTGGCAGTCGGTGCGTAGAGCAATTCCAGTTCAGCTCAAAATAATTGCGGACTGTGCGCACAGCAAACCCCTTAATTCAATTTCCTTCGCATGGCCATCCACGTCAGCAGCAAATGAAGCGCGCTTCAGCAAATTTCATTTGATGAAGTTAATCCCCACCGTCGATTAACTTTGAAGGAGTGATCGCAGCCGTTCGCTCCGACTTCGTTTCCACGCACGAGAGGATGCACACGTCAGCGTTCAATTCTGGGCTTCGTTTTAATTCGCACGCAATCGCAGCCGTTGGTTCCTCATATCGTGCGGCTCTCGTTCAACTAGGGCATGCAGGGTGAGCTTTTGATGACAACGGCGGCTTCTTCCGACGACAGTGGCTTCTTCCGACGACGACAGCGGCAGCTTCTTCTCCGGGACGATGACGTCTTCTTCTCTAGCACCGGCAGCGGTAGTCTCCGTGGGCGCCGCCTCGTCACGACAGCGATCAGATCTCCAGTGCTCCGACTTCGGCGATGGCGACTTCCGGCGGCGTTCGTTCGCTTCTCCTCCATGTAGATGACAGGATCTCGATGGCGACGGTGTACAGCTTCGAGGAACGACATCGGGCTTCGATAGCGACGAGCGGCAGATCCTTCAGGGCAGCGACGAGATCTCGAGTATGATCTTCAATCGACGACGGTGGCGAGGATCTTTTCTTCAACAAGGGACGACGGCGAGCTCTCCTCAGCAAATCTTCGTCAGCAGCTTCAAGCTTACGACGGCGTTCTCCTGACTTCAGCAGCAGCGAAAGTGATGCTCCGATCAACTCGACGGTGGCTCGTCGGCGACAACAAGGGTGGCTGACTCGAAGCAGATGGGCTTTGCGATCGGCAACGACGAAGCACGGTGGTGACTTCGTCGTGGCGTTCTCTGTTCACAGCTTCCGACGGTGATGAGCGGCGGCGTCGTCTTCGGACTTTGATGGCGATGATGGCAGGCGGTCTTCTCTTGATGACGTTGTGGAGGAGAGAGGAAGAACCACAGATTGAGGTCGACGGCGTTGTGTAGCTTGATAGATCTTCAGCCTTGGAAGTTTACGACAGGGAGAAGGAGATAGGCGTTGCAGTTGTGTTGGCGCCCTCGTGAAGATGCTTTCGTTAAGCTTGATGAAGAACGTCCGCAAGGCGCTTGTGCTTGGATGATAACGTGAATGGAGAGGGTTTTTCTTTTTGTGTTTGAGAGATGATAGCTTGGGAGAAAAAAATTGATTTCGTTCTGAGTTGGCTGCCGCAAATAAAACCCCCTTCTCCAATTTTTTGATTGCCGTGGGTTAAAGATTTTTGTATATGGCCGTAAGTTTTTTTTTCTTGGTTGAAGATGATGCTTATATAGATATCCCTAGGGTTTTTGGCAATTAGGGTTATAGGATGGGTCTTGTTCTTTGGTGAGAGAGAATCCCATGAAGTTAGGGAAATTTGGATTTGAACACAATTCAAATTGGTAACTAGGATTTTGCACCCATCTCTGAATAGGAATTGGTATTGGCTATGGAGATTGTATAGCCATAGGATATATTCCAATAACTAAATAGGATTTGGCTCCATCTCTTCATGTTGGACCAATTCCAACTTTATTCTCAATTGACCAAGTCAAAACTTCGTTGTGCACACACACACTCCCTCTCTCCCAATGTGCTATACGAATAGCAAATCTGACAAATATCGAAAGTGTATCATTTTGCCAAGACTGAAACATACTGAGCACACACATTAGATATACCGACACGTTTGTCATCATCAAACCAAGATCCTAGATCGTTGCTTCCAACAATAAGGTATGAACCTTAGTTAACGTGCCTAAGGAAAGTGTTTCCTTTGGCTGCAAGGGAATCTTCGAGATATAAGGTTAGTGTAGATGGAAAAGAGTGAAGTACAAGTTACACTGGTTGAGACTAATTATCATCAGAACTCCTATAAACAGATTGTGATGAAACTTTCTCGCCAAAACTATGTATTTATCTATTCAGATCAGTCTTGATATTAATGCTCATGATAACCATGAAAAACTGGAGTATACATATATAGTCTGTTTTCTAAATATGATTTAGAAGAACAAACTTATATGAATCAGCTAGAAAATTTTCAAAGTCAGTGGGAGTGAATAAAAGGCATGTGAGGCATCAAGAAGCCGAAACATACATTTTGACAAAATGGTGAAAGAGTTTGACGCTTTATCAAGAAAATGAACTGTGCAGATGACCAATACCTATTTTGGATTATTCTCGTAAGATACGATGAGCTGGATGAGATCCAGGTAAGACAAATATTATGGACTCCAAGAGCCCAATGAAATTATTTGGACAAGATTCAAATGTGTGGCCTAACATAAACGTAGAAATTCCTTAAGTCTATAACTAAAGACGGTTTAGCAGACTCACTCATAAATACTCTGCCACATAAAGTCTACAGAGACTTATGTGTAAATGCAGTATGAGATACTGTGATAAATGGGCCTGAGTACAAGTGGGAGATGTTGGGAGATGTGTATGCCCTCGAGGCAATTTATCTTTGTGTATGTGTACAAACGTCTTGTTCAAAATAACAGTAAGCTGTTTGGTAAGTATTTACCTAAGTTAATAATAATGTAGTAGATATTAGAACTTAGGTAAATTCCTGAGACTTGATACAATGTCAAACAAGTATCGAGATAAGGATCTTGATCATGGAGAATTATATGACCGTTAGTAGCATAAGTCTAAAATCATTCATGGTCGTAGATGTTTCGAGAAAAGGATATCGAAACATCGGATAGACCATTGTGTCTTTGTCTTCCCCATGGAGTGGTGACGATGATCTCATGGTCGTTCAACTTGGCGAAGTCGGAGACGAGACACCGGTGCTCATTGGAGAATGAGTTCACTAAACAACCCAACGAGAGTTATCACATGGTCAACATTACTAATCTGTCAGTGATAACTCTCTGTGATGATAGGCAAGTTGGTCCTTAGACTTGAGGTCATTGTACGAACCTGTACGTGAACGGTGTCACTTAGATTTCTGACCTAGCTTCAAGGCAAGGCCTATCGAAAGGACTTTGGTTGGGTGATACTTGAAGCATGCGAAGAGAGTAATGACCAAGAGAGAATTCGTCTCCCCCGTTATGGAGAGTTAGTGTCACATGAGTTGGTTTGGTCTTTAGTAAAAAAACTTTGGTCAAAGTATGTTGGAAGAAGTCCAAATTATTTGACTAAAGACCGATGAAGACTAACTGGCTTCGAGCTATTGGGATTGACAGTTTGACCATACCTTAGGATTGATTAGGCGACATAGTTTTGACGAAGAGACTAAAACTGCGGTATTCATCACAGACACAGTCAGGGTGGTCCCGACAATACTCGTGTCAATGAGTTAACCACATAATTATGACACCGAAACAGAGATGGCACCTGCTGCTCATGGTCACTGTCGTCTGGGGTTTCGAGCACCACCTGTAGTAGGGTCAGGCTGTAGTCTCTCACAAAGAGTGAGACCTTCGTCAAGTAATATGTAGAATTAAGGGAGATAATACATTGGATGTATAAGAATTAATTAGGTCACAAGGATTTTGAGATATAAGACATAATACTGCAAAGAGGTTGCAGATAGCTTCTGGATTCGGGTAAATGATCTTGAGTGCAGGTGGGAAATGTTGAGAGATGTATGCCCTCAGTTCATTTGTATTTGATGCAAATGGATGTAAATTATTTATGTTGCATATGATGCGTATGTAAAAGGAAATAAATAATTTAAATGTCATAAATTGTTTGCGAGCGTATTTTAAAGGCATATAAATGAAGATGATTCTTCCATGAAAGTCAGGGAGAAAACCACGCTCAAATCGTAGTTCAAACGGGCACAATAAATCTATTTAAAAGGAGTTTTAAATAGAACAAAATTAAAAGGCCCAAAAGAAAATGCAACAGATTTTTTGAAACAAAAAAGGGGGCTGAACCTTTTTTGACCCGGCCCATTGGGCCAGGTCAAAGCCCTGTTGCAAGGGCGCTTCAGGCGCCCTTGCGGGCGCTCGTTTCTCGCCTGCACGTGCTCAGCTAGGTGGTTGGGCAAATGGGGCCCACGGTGGGCCCCATGGTACTAAGGCTTTGTGCCCTCTTTTGTGATGACCGCGTTTTGGTGAAAAGTGTGTTTTTGGCCATTTTTGAGACGACGTTTGAGGGGTCAAACGAAGTCAGAATTGAGCCCCATTTGTTTCTATGCGTTCACCATTCAGTGTTCTTCGATTTGATAGGTTGTATC
>JAULAV010004249.1:0-25000 GCA_030789695.1 Scilla litardierei | reverse complement strand
TAGGACTCATATGGGGTATCCAAATCAAGACAAGAAGCCTCTCCCACAGATCCTATAGAAATCACCCCATCCTCACTATCATCATCAAAAAATGCTTCGTCATCCAAGTGGTAGTGATGGAAAAATGGGGTATCGGCTTGAGATGTGTCTATGGTGGCCGATGGCATGGTGGTCTCAACCATGAAAGTAGGTATATCCTCTCCTTCATCCCCTCTCCTCGGTGTAGGCTCGGTGATTGTTACCATCAAGTTTTGTAATATTTGGCCTTGGTTAAACATGGCACTTTCAAGGAGAGACACGAGGCTTGATTCTTCTTGTGTTTGTGTAGTGGTATAAGGTTGAGGAAATGGATGGGAGGTGTTTGGGCTAAGGTTGTGGGAAAATGTTTGGCCTTGGGGTAGGGGGAGGCTCTCAAGCGTAAATGGGCAATCATAATACATGTGCCCAACCATCCCACAAGTCTCACAAACCACAACTGAATAAGGATCGTATCCTCCCATCTGAGCATCAAAATTTGATCTCCACATGGTTACCCCAAAGATACATGGACAACAAAAATAAGAAAACTAGAGAGGAGTGTCAATAGTACAAGAAAATAACAAAAAGATAATATAATGGTGGGGGAAAAATTTCTTGGTTATTGAATTTTATTTTATTTTTAAATATTTTTTTTTGTGTTTTTATGCGTAGTCTAACGAACCCAAGCTAAGCTAATATCAAATCGAACGCCTCCCCGGCAACGGCGCCAAAAACTTGACCGGCGCCCCGTTTACGGTATGGGCGAGGTGTCGTTTTACCGCAAGTGCACGGTTAGTGTAGGGTGTGGGTTTATCGAACTCAGGGAGGTGGATGGCTTGAGTGGCTACTAGCATCGCCTAGGTCGTGTGCTAGCTACGCGGATAATGTGGGTGGAGGTGTAGAAATAAAGGAAAGAAATGAAAAAGACACGAAATGAATCCCCGCTAACACGGGCTAGAGCATTCATGACACTAGGCATTTGACTTGACCCAGGGTGAGACATTGCCCCAAAAGGTGGTACCTAGCGTCCATGGCCCGATATTCCGATCGGTGCCAAGCACGCTAGGCCTACCCGGTTCCGGACGGTGGGCATTCCCATGTCCATTAACACCTTCCGTAACCGGGAGCATTAAGGCCACAATGATATCTCCCAACACTTCGTCCAAGCCGTTCCCATGCGCGAGGACTCCATGTCTACACTAGGGGCGTGAGCTATGGCTAGGGAGTCAACCGCCAAGTTTATTCCCCCTTGGCCCGACGGTCAGAGGCGGCCTTTCTCTCGCCAATGACAATGAAACACCCCCGCGTAACCCCAATGGCCAAATAGGTCAAATGTGATTTCTAGCAATACATCGAAGCGGATCTTGACAGGACAAGCACCGGACCCCAATCCCCAACACATCTAGTGTGTTGCCATACGAATTGGACCCAGATTGCTAGAAATCCCCATTGACACATTTCATCGAACACATGCCATGCAACCAAGTCAAATGAAACAACCCAAGCATCAATCCTACCCTAACCCGTATTAGGGTTCATCAACACTACGCCATGGTGAGAAACATAAAAACAAGCAAAACAAATAACATACAAACATTCACCATTGAGCAAAATGAAAACAACACAACACAATAGAAAATGAGAGAAGAAAAATACTTATCTTGATTCGAATCCAACAATCCGGTACAAGATTTATTGAGCAAAGACCTAATCTAATCTACCCTAAACCTCCCAACAAAGGGGCTGAAAAAGCCCTAAAAACTAGAGGAGAATCCCCCCAAGTCGTGCCCCCAACCTCTATTTATAAACCCCTCAAAAACCCTCTTGGGTCGGGTTCAGAACTGTCAAAAAGGCCCACCCGATCGGGTGGAAACTCACCCGATCGGGTGGAATAAACAGAGAGCTCAGATTCGCAGAAACAGATCTCACCCGGTCGGTTGACAAGTCAACCGATCGGGTGAAATGAAATTCCAGACTGCAGCCAGTTTCAGCACATAGCCGCGCTCAGAAAATTCCAGAAAAATCTAGAAAAATCGGATTTGGGCATG
Source organism: Scilla litardierei (assembly GCA_030789695.1). Lineage (NCBI taxonomy): Eukaryota > Viridiplantae > Streptophyta > Magnoliopsida > Asparagales > Asparagaceae > Scilla > Scilla litardierei. The sequence goes on along the minus strand of JAULAV010004249.1, from coordinate 22,934 downwards.
CGACCTATCGTTGGAAAGCTAACGATGATGCCGCCACTAGAAAAATAAGAGATCACCCAAAATCCTTCTGGAATGATAGAAGATCTTCAATGAATGAGCAGTGGTGCACGAAAGGGGATGAAAAGGCCACCCGATCGGTTGAAATGTCAACCGATCGGGTGAGCGGCTTGTTGCTTCAGCCGTCGCCTTCGGGAGCATCAACCGGGCGCAGAGGAGAGCGGGTGGCGTGATCGGGTCGTCCTTCGGAGGAATCGGCTACAGATGAACCGATCGGGTGAAGGTCACCCGATCGGTTGGAATTCAGCTCCATTTTCCCGAGAACTCTGTTGGGATGAACCGGTCGGCGAACCGATCGGTTGACCTTGCGATTCGCTCCAGCTTTAGTCCGGGTCAGACACGCATGCATCATCCGATCGGTTGGCTGTGTCCAACCGATCGGGTGGGGGCTGAAAAGTGGCAATCTTGGTCGTTTGACCCCCTGGATCACGCGTGACTCCTCCCGTTGCTCCGGGGACTCAGAATATCGTCGTTTTATGTCCCAAATGCTGTAAATTCCTGCAAATATACAAAAAACATGGAAAAGTGAAAGAAAACAAGAAAATACAAGAAAACACGAGAAAACAAATAAAAGACGGCGGAAAATACGGAGAAACACGGAAGAAAACGTGCGCAAATATATGAAATATAAACGCACGTCAGTTCCTACGTGGCATGATATACATGAAAGCATGACCCTTCTTTGGAGGTCCACCCAAAGTGGGTTTCTTTCCAAATGGGGGTGTGTTCCTAGCGGAAGCATCGATCATTGGTAGAAGAACTACCCATGAAGTGCTTACTTCCACTAGTAGAAGCATCGGAAGATGGCCTAACAAAGGTGGCGGACGATTCAGACGAATCTCCCATCTTATACCCCAAACCAATGTGATGATTGGTCGGAGGTAAGTCATTTAGGATATTATCCAAATGGCCCTTAACTTTATTGAATTCATAAATTCGGCCTAATGTGCGCTCATGCTTCTCGGTGAGAGAATGCAAAGAAGCATCCAAAGTGGACACTTGAGATGCGAGTGCACAAACACGTGACTTGAGATTTTCATTCTCAATACTCAAAGTTGAGTTTTGAGATGTCAAATCCGCTATCACATGTTCATCCGAATCCTCGATATGAACATGCTCGAGTTGAAATTTGAGATGTTCAATCTCATTTCTCCACCCTTCAACAACGGTGTCGTTGTTGACGATGATAGGCTTAGGCGAGTTTTTAAGACTATCTAGTTCATTCTTAGTCTTAATAAATCTAGTAGCCAAAATAGAAAACTTATTCCAAAGTTGTTCGTTGGCTATTTTAAGTTCATCGTTCGTTACCTCATCGCCTTCATCCTCGCTTCCATCCTCACTTTCATCGGAGGAAGTGTCTTGATCACGATCCTCTTTTCCCATGAAGCATGTGTGTGCTTTCTCCACTCGTTCATCATCCGACTCTCCACTTGAGGAGTCCTCGGAGTCGGTGAATGTCCCGACAAGTCCTTTCTTGTGCTTTCTTGACTTGTCATGCTTGGATGCCTTCCACTTCCCATTGTGTTTGTAGAGAGGACAATCCGGCTTGATATGTCCTGGCTTATTGCATTTATAACACACGGGAGTAGGAGCATTAGTCGAAGTAAATTTTGATTTACGATTCAACTTACCTTGTCGGAAGAATCGGTTGAACTTCTTTGCCAAATCGGCCAAAGCTTCCATGTCCAACTCTTCTTCCGATTCTTCTTCCGATTCTTCATTATCGGTTGATGGAGCGGCCTTGTATGCAATCGCCTTTTTCTTTGGCTCGTCTTGCTTCAAGTACGCTTTCATCTTCTCCTTCATCTTGATCTTGCTTTCCTTGCGTACCTCGTAAGACAACAAGGTACCCATCAATTGAACAACGGTATATTTATTCATATCGTTACCTTCCTCGATGGTGAAGGTACGCTTTTCCCAACAAGAGGGAAGTCCGTCAATAATCTTCGCGACTTTCTCCTTTTGGGTGTAGACCTTCCCAAGAGCTTCCAATTCGTTGGAAATGTCCACGAAGCGAGCATAGTAGTCCTTCATAGTTTCACCCTGTTCCATATGAAACAACTCAAACTCTTTGTTAGCGACAACGAGTTTAGAATCTTTTACCGTACTCGTTCCTTCGTGTAAGATGAGGAGTTGGTTCCATACTTGATATGCACTCTTACATGTGCATATCTTGTTGAAGTCTTCGGGCTCCAACGCACATTGCAAGGCATTCATTGCCTTGGCATTGCTTACCTCCGCGGCGACTTCCTCGGTAGTCCACTTCGCGAAATCTTGTTCGGTGGGCTCGACATACTCCGTCAATGTGGCTCTCCAAAGTGAAGCGCTCCGGAGGAAGGTTTCCATCCGGCATTTCCAGTACCCATAGTTGGTACCGTTGAAATGAGGAGGCCTGACAGAGGATTGCCCTTCCATAACCGAAGACGATCCGTGACAATCCTTGAAGACGTTGTAGTCGTTGTTTGTCATAGCTTTGACCTTGTAGCTTTAACCTTGGCTCTGATACCAATTCTGGTGCCATGTGGTAGCTACTGCACATGTACTAGAGGGGGGGGTGAATAGTACTTAAAATAATTAAGAGAGTTATTCCTAACTATTGTGCAATAAACAAACGACAATGCGAAATAAACAACAATCAACAAGAATGGACAACGCAAACAATGCATGTAACGGGTTCAGATCCACCCAAGTCTCCCTGACTTGTTCCCGGTGATCCTACGTCCCAACCACCCGGATCCCCTCCGGATACTTGAGTTAGAAACACTAACTCAAGATTTCCACTAACCCACTTGTGGAAACCCCACAAGTGCAATCGACCTACAATCGATGTCAGTGAATCCCACAACCCGGGATCACGCAAACTCTCACAACCGAGAGTATACAACAATTCAATATGAAATGAAATAAACTCTTACCTTACAAAATCCTATGCCTTGAGAGAACTTACCAAATTAGGGCAAGGAGGGATTTTGAGGAAGATGATGTCACCAAACCCTAGCTTCAAGAAGATGACCAGCAATGGAAGCCTAGGGTGGAGAATGGTGACTAGAATCAAGCTCTTGGCTTGAGAAGCTCACAATGGAGAGAATCTCTCTTGAGGAATTAGGGCTCAAGGTGTTGAGGGAGAGATTCTTGTGAGGGAGAGAGAGCTTTGAATTAGCTTGGGAGAGCTCTTCTCTTAGGTCTGAAATTGCTTGGAAATAGGACCTCTTAACCCTCTTCAAACGAATCAGGATTCTATTTAAAGGGGCAAGAGAAATCGAGTTAGAAAGAATCCCAACGCCTCTATTCTGAACCAGACTAGTCGGTCAAAGAAGGATCACTGGCCGACTAGTTCATCAACTAGTCGGTCGGTGATACAACGTAGACCGACTAACGGTTGAACAGCCAAAAGGTCGAAGTACATGCAATGACAACTAGTCGGTCTAAGAAGACTTGCCGACCGACTAGTTTCATAACTAGTCGGTTGGTGAATGTTCTTTGACCGACTAACAGTCGAAATAGAATAGGCTGACTTCAAGTTGACTTAGTCGGTTTAAGAACAAATGCTGACCGACTAGTTTCTCAACTAGTCGGTCGACAAACGTTCTTTGACCGACTAACTCGAAACAGTAGCTCAGGCTGAAAAAGACTGAACACAACTAGTCGGTCTGAGAAGGACTCCTAACCGACTAGATCGTCATCTAGTCGATCGGTGAACCTTCTTTGACCGACTAATTGAACAGACAAGGAATGAGCTGCATATAGCAAGGCATCTAGTCGGTTCATGTAGAGTTGCCGACCGACTAGATCGTCATCTAGTCAGTTGGTGACTCTTCTTGAACCAACTAACATGCACTAGAAGCCGAGGGAAGAAGCGATAGGCTTCAGGAAAGTTTCTAATGGTTTCTATGATAATCCTAGCTCTACGATTTTAGCAATATGAAGATAATAATGTAAGTCCTACTCAAGGCTCAACATTCTAAACTATGAAGCTAGAAGACAATAAATAATACATAGACAAACCGTCTTCAAAGCTTCAATCTTCATTCTTATTGACTTCAATAAAACTCCTTGAGCTTCAACGAAGCTTCAGGCACACGATCACGCGTATTGAGAAGTCTTGAGATGTCGCTTTTGATATACGTATTCTTTTGACGACGATCTCCATAACTGCGCTCACAAACAGTTAGTATACGATATTTATGTTTGCTCATCATCCAAAACCAAATCCGGGGAATGAATACTCAACAACCTGGTCTGAGTCAACCTACTTTCGAGCTCCACCTCACCAACATCATGCTCGACCGAGCAGGACCTACTCGACCGAGCCAGCAGACGACTCGACCGAGCAAGGCCTACTAGGGCCGAGTATGCAGAGCGACATTTTGAAAAGAGATCCGATCTACTGACAGTGCAGTCGAGTAAGCGGGCTGCTTGACCGAGTAGCCCAGACCCCTTCGCCCAAGCCAAGAGCAGTTAATGCGCTTGTTCGACCGAGCAGGCGTCTACTCGACCGAGTCACTGACTCGGTCGACCATATGCGGGCCTAGATGATTCGGGTTGAATATTGCTTATTTAACCCCTCATCTAGTAATATTTTATGCCTATATGATGCTTAATTGGTCTCTAGTGCATTCGTATTTTGTATATTATTATTTATTAGAGCAAAACCATTGATTTGTGCACAAAATATGAATTCTATTGAGTATTTCTGCATTTTTATATTTTTTATGGCAAGATCTCGATCTCACGATTCCAACGACTATTTATTTGTATTTTTTTGAGATCAGTGCTAATTACTGTGAATTTTTGAATGCAGAATACCATTTATTGGAAAAAAAATAAATATGCACGAATCTTGGCGCATGAGGTGGCACGCATCCACGCACTCCTGCTCAGATCGAACGGCTCACAGAGGCGGGCGACGTGTTTTTTCTACGCCGTTGGATCTCGATCCAACGGCCATCAGCAGCGGAGAGCGGCAAAAGAAGCGGGCGACGTGGCTCGATCTGAGCCGTCGCATGTGAACCCGACGGTGATAAGGAATTCCTGCTGAAGCAAAAACGAGCGGGCGACGTGGCCTATTTTTCACCATCGATGAATGATCCAACGGCCAAGCTCATCCCCGCGTTTTGAAACGAGGAGCGAACGAAAAGCCGTTGGATCTCGATCCAACGGCGGAGACGTTTCCCCCGACGCGATCTCAGAGAGCAGAGCGGGCGCAACTCACAGCCGTTCGATCCCGTGATGGACGGTCCAGATGCACCCTGATGCGAACTCGGAGCGGAGAGCGGATGCGGGTGGCGCTCGGACCCGCTAAGGTGCCACGTGTCGACTCCACGTCTGATCCCGCCTGGATCGGATGGCTGAGAAATGCGCCGTCGATGGATTGTGGGTTTTATGAGTTATTGAAGCGGGTTTCAACCCGATAAGCATAGTAAACCTACAATGAGCCTATATAAGCGTATTTCTAGGGTTTTTGGCCGTATTCTAGGCGTATTTGGGAAATTTTGGAGCCGATTTTTGCAGAATTTCAAGGAGAAGACAGAGGGCAACATGAGGCAAAATTCCAGAGGCTTTGAGGAAGAAGAAGAGGGGTTTTCTTAGTCTATTTGCTAGCGTATTTGGTGATATCCTTGAACTCTTTAGCGTATTTTGAACTCTTTTTGATTGTATTGCTTAGAACCATGATTTATATGATGAATTCTCTGTTTATTTTCAGTATGAGTAGCTAAATTTCTATTGTGCATGGTATGGCATAATTAGGAGATATGATTTGTATTCGTTTGGTTGTATTTTTGCGCTAAAATTGTATGTCGGTAAAGTTGTGATGTTTGGTTTAAAAATCAACTTTTTCATATTCCAAAAGAGCGTGATTGAGTTGATGATCGCCCCACAAGGGTGAGTTTTGATCTCTCTAAAAGAGAGTTTCATATCTTAATTTTAGAAGATTATAACTTTAGCGACAATCTTATTGAATTTTGTGCTTTAATCCCCATAAGGGTATTTTCCGATGAATTGCTCCCAAAAGGGGAATTTATTGAGTTATATTTAATCAACCAAATTAATACGAATCATTGATCCTAACGAACCCATACCATGTGCATACTTCTCATAAATATTTTCACGAATTTTTCTTGTTCGTATTGTTCACGTATTCACAAATCACCATCAAACCAATCCACACCATCACCATTTAAAGTGGTTAGTTTCTCTATGTTGGCTTTTTATTTGATTTAAGCTTTGTGGTTTCAACAGATTTTCTCCCGAGGATTCGACATCTGGACTCCCAGATTATATTACTTGTACGGACTCTTGCGCTTGAGAGAAGCACTATTTTGGGCCTACCAAGTTTTTGGCGCCGCTGCCGAGGAGAACGGTTTGTTACTACGGTTTATTTCATTCAGAGGACCTTCGGTGAGATCTTTCCACTTTATTGTATATAATTTTTGTTTGCTTTTATATATTAAAAAAAATACTTGTGCTAGTTTATGTGGCATAGGACTCCTAGGACACAGAGGTTGACTAGACGTTTTGAGATGGCTAATAATAATATGGATGAAAATTTTAGCAACAACAACGAGAATAATGTGCAACCTGGAGTGCCTAGGACTTTAAAAGATTTACTTTGACCCACTAGGACTAGCACAGCTTCATGCTTTGTTTTACCTACCGATGCAAATTCTTTCAATTTTAAATCTGGGGTGATCCAACTCTTACCCACCTTTCATGGGTTAGACAAGGAAAATCCATATCTTCATATAAAAGGATTTGAGGAGGTGTGCTTGACATGCTTTGATGGGAAAACTAGCGAGGACACGGTATACCTTAAACTGTTCCCATTTTCATTGAAAGACAAAGCTAAGAATTTTTTGAATGCATTGCCATCACGTTCTATTACTACATGGATTGATTTGTAGGCTGAATTTCTAAAGAAGTTTTTTCCTATTCACAGGACACATGGATTGAAGCGGCAGATCATGAACTTTGCCCAGAAAAGCGAGGAGACATTCTACCAGGCGTTTGAAAGGTTCAATGAGCTGTTGCTTGCATGTCCACACAATGGCTTCGACAAAAGCAGGATTATTGGCTTCTTCTACGATGGACTGCAGCCTCAGATGAAGCAATTTGTAGAAATGATGTGCAATGTAGGATTCTTCGATAAAGAGCCAGATGAAGCTTGGACGTATCTGGAGGAGATAGCAGAAAATGCGCAAACATGGGACACTACTTCAGACTACGACAGAGGAGGCCACTCTGCACCATCTCAGCCTACACAATGAGTGGTATTCAATTTGAAGCCAGAGGATGCGTTGGAGGCAAGATGGAGGCCATGATCGCAAACAAGCTTCACGCCATGAATTTGAAAGAGGCCAAGGCAGTTGAGATAGAGTAGACTTGTGCACTTTGCGACGTTGGTGGCCACGACACTAGTGCCTGTCCCACACTTCCAGCTTTGAAGAGCATGCTAGGCAATCCAACGGGGGTGAATCAAGTGTCTACAAATTACCAGAGCTTCAATTCCAACAATAAGGGGTGGCGCAACAATCCAAACTTAAACTGGGGCCCCAATCAGTAATCTCAGCAGCAAGCTCCACATCAGTTCAGACAAAATCAATATAACAACAATTATCAAGGTGGGAACAAAAGGAGAGACCATGAGCCAATGCCACAACAGCAGATGCAACCATTTGGCGATGCACTTCAGCAGCTCATTCAGTTACAACAAGCCCAAATGCAGCAACAACAGGCTCAATTTCAGGCTCAGCAGACTCAAAATCAGCAGATGAGTGAAAGCTTGGCTAGGCTTATGGCGACACTAGAGAAAGGTAAGCTTCCATCTCAGTCAATTCCAAATCCTAATACGGGCTCATCTTCTTCTGCAGGTAATAATATGAAGCCTTGCCAAGCTGTGTCCACTCTAAGGAGTGGAAAAGAGATCCGAAAACCTGACCCATCGAGCAGAGAAGCTGAACAAGAGGAGGGAATTCAGATACAAGAAGAGGAAATTCAAGTGCGAGAGGAGGCGCAGGAAGAGAGCACGGAAGTGGGTTTGAGCAAAAATGCCATTGAAGAGAAGGAACCCATAGCATATGTACCTACAGCGCCTTTCCCTCATCGGCTACTTCAGAAAAACAAAGATAAGTATCAAACTGAAATTTGTGAAATTTTTCAGAAGTGCCAGATAAATATTCCATTGCTTGATGCTATTAATCAGATACCTGCCTATGCTAAATTTTTGAAAGATCTGTGCACTGTTAAGAGAAAATTGAATGTGAAAAAGAAAGCATTTTTGACTGAACAGGTTAGCTCTATCGTGCAACAAAATACACCACCTAAATTTAGAGACCCTGGATCACCCACCATCACTTGCACCATTGGCACTAAAAAGATTGGAAATGCTTTATTGGATATAGGGTCTAGTGTTAATATCTTGCCATATCCTATTTTTGTGCAACTTGGGTTAGGACAACTAAAACCAACATATATTATATTGCAACTAGCTGATAGATCTATTAAAGTTCCAAAGGGATGAATTGAGGATGTCCTCGTTCAGGTGGACAAATTTTACTACCCCGCAGACTTTATAGTTCTACACATCCAAGGACCCCAAACTGCCAATTCTACTCATATCATCCTAGGTAAACCATTCCTAGCGACATACAATGCTTTAATAAATTGTAGGGATGGTCAACTGAAAATTACTTTTGGCAACATGACTTTGGATTTGAATATTTTTAATACTTGCAAGTTGCCACATATGGATGATGAGGTTAAGAGGGTACATATGATTGATTCATTGGTGGATGATTATATTTGTTCTGAATTTTGTGCTGATGCTTCTATTGTTGAGACTATTATTGGTGATTCTGATGACTTCTCTTTTGTGCAGGAGAACGTGAAGGAGCTTAACGCGGTACAGGAGCCTAGGTTCGAGGCTTTGCCACCTAATGCATCAATTCAAATTTCATCTGAAGTGGAGGATCCAAAGCCCGAATTAAAGCCACTACCTGATTATCTCAAGTATGCCTTCCTTGGAAACGAAAACAGCTTCCCTGTGGTAATATCTTCTAAACTCTCTTTAGAACAGGAAAGCTCTTTACTTGATGTGCTAAGAAAGCATAGAGGTGCTATTGGTTGGTCCATTGCTGATATAAAAGGTATTAGCCCTATTGTATGCATGCATCACATTTACTTGGAGAATGACGCCAAACCCACTAAAGAATTGCAACGTAGGTTAAACCCAACATTAAAAGAAGTGGTGAAAGGCGAGGTTCTAAAATTATTGGATGCATGTATTATATATCCAATTTCTGACAGCAAGTGGGTCAGTCCTACCCAGGTTATTCCAAAAAAGTCTGGGCTCACTGTTGTTAAAAATGAAAATAATGAGCTTATCCCAGTTAGAGCCACCACAGGTTGGAGAATGTGTATAGACTATAGGAAGTTGAACTCCCGAACTAGAAAAGACCACTTCCCTCTACCATTTCTTGACCAAATTTTAGAGAGGGTGGCTGGACATGAGTACTATTGCTTTCTAGACGGTTATTCAGGTTACTATCAGATTGAGATTACACCAGAGGACCAGGAAAAGACCACTTTTACCTGCCCCTTTGGTACTTTTGCATTTAAAAGAATGCCGTTTGGTTTATGTAATGCTCCAGCTACTTTTCAGCGATGCATGCTCAGTATTTTTGATGATATGGTTGAGAAAATTGTGGAGATATTTATGGATGATTTTTCAGTATATGGTAGCTCTTTTCATGATTGTTTAGCTAACTTGGCTCATGTTCTTGACATGTGCATTGAGAAGAACCTCCTATTAAATTGGGAAAAGTGCCATTTTATGACCACAGAGGGACTTGTCCTTGGTCATCTGGTTTCTAAAGATGGTATTCAGGTAGACAGAGCCAAGGTAGCGGTAATTGAGAAGCTACCAAGTCCTAAATGCGTGAAGGACATCAGATCATTTTTTAGACATGCAGGATTCTATAGGCGATTCATTAAAGATTTTAGCACCATATCTCGCCCTCTTTGCAACTTACTAACTCAGAATGTGGATTTTATTTGGACACCTGAGTGTCAGCATTCTTTTGAAACTTTAAAGAAGTTGCTGATTTCTGCTCCCATTTTACAGGTACCAGACTGGTCTCTACCATTTGAAATCATGTGTGACGCAAGCAATTACGCAGTTGGTGCAGTCCTAGGCAAAAGAAAAGGCAAAGTTCCAGTAGTGATTTACTACGCCAGCAAGACATTAAATGACGCTCAGAGGAATTATACGACCACAGAAAAGGAGTTGCTGGCTGTAGTATTTGCCTTGGAAAAATTCAGGAGCTATATTTTGGGATCACCTATTTTGATTTATACTGATCACTCTGCTTTAAAATATTTATTGTCTAAAAAAGATGCTAAACCTCGATTGATACGATGGATTTTATTGTTTCAGGAGTTCAATGTCATAATCAAGGACAAGAAAGGCGTGGAGAATCTAGTAGCTGACCACTTATCACGATTGACAGTAGGCCTTGATTCAGCGGATGTGCCTTTGAAGGACTCCTTTCCCGACGAGCATCTTTTTAGCGTTTCCACCTCACCATGGTATGCTGATATAGTAAATTATCTAGTGACTGGTAAGACTCCTGACACTTGGTCTCTTCAAGACTTTAAAAGGTTCAAGTATGAGGTAAAATATTTCTTCTTTGATGATCCGTACCTCTATAAATATTGTAGTAACCAAATTGTTAGTAGATGCATTCCTGACCATGAAATAACCAGTGTGGTACAATTTTTCCATGATGAAGTGTGTGGTGGACATTTTTCTGCGAACAAAACTGTGGCAAAAATCTTGCAATGTGGCTTTTATTGGCCAACTATGTTTAAGGATACATTTCATTACTGCAAGACTTGTGCTGCATGCCAACAATTAGGGGGTATTACTAGACGTAACATGATGCCTTTAAACCCCATTCTAGAAATTGAAATATTTGACTGTTGGGGTATAGATTTTATGGGACCTTTCCCACCTTCATTTGGATACGCTTATATTTTGGTTTGTATTGATTATGTTTCTAAATGGGTGGAAGCTATTCCTTGCAGGTCGACCGACACTTCAGTTGTACTCAAGTTCATAAAAGAGAACATTTTCTCTAGATTTGGAGTGCCCAAGGCCTTGATCAATGATGGATGGTCCCATTTTTGCAACCGCATGTTCGCTAATTTAATGAAGAGGTTTGGGGTCACGCACAAAGTCTCCACTCCATATCACCCCCAAACCAATGGTCAAGCAGAGTTGGCAAATAGAGAGATCAAAGGAATTTTACAGAAAACGGTGAATCCATCAAGGAAAGATTGGAGTTTGCGCTTACCTGAAGCGTTGTGGGCCTACAGGACGGCCTACAAAACAATTTTGGGGATGTCACCTTACAGTCTTGTTTTTGGAAAGTCTTGTCACTTACCTGTTGAATTGGAACATAGATCTTATTGGGCTATAAAGAAATTGAATTTTGATACTGATTCATCTTTTTCTTCTCGTAGGTTACAATTGTTGGAGCTAGAGGAGTTGAGGAGAAATGCTTATGACAACGCTAAAATATTGAAAGAGAGGATGAAATCCGTCCACGACATGATGATCTTGAGGAGGGAGTTCACCCCAGGCCAAAAAGTTCTTCTATACAATTCCAGGCTACACATCTCTCCTGGGAAGCTTCGCTCTAGGTGGTTTGGACCTTTCACAGTCAAAGAAGTTTTTCCACATGGCGCAGTGCTATTATTGAATGAAAAAGATGGAAGTGAGTTCAAGGTGAATGACCAAAGATTGAAGCATTTTCACGAGCCTTGGACCAAGGAAGCGAGCACCATGGATCTCACAGACCCACCTTCGGGTGGGGACTAATCAGGTGTGTTCTTTCCATGATTCCCTCTTCCTAACATTGAGGACAATGTCTATTTTAAGTTGGGGGGAGGGTATAACTTTTAGGATTTTTATTTTTATTTTTCCTTTTTCTTTTAGGATTTTATTTTTGATTTTCTTTAGTTCCCTTTTTGCATTGAAAAAAAAATATTTTGAGTCAAGTTATATCACCAAAATCTATTTTACCTAGAGATGAACCTCACGTGATGAAAATTCTCTGAATCCATTCATCACCATACACACAGGATTTATTTTCATCCACCACTATCATTACATATTTCAATCTCATTTGACATGAATTTTAGTACTCGTGGTAAATTTCTGTTGATATATTTAAATGGTAGGATTGATTGATGGCTTAATGAATCTAGAGATTATGAATTAGCAAATATTATACTTTCAATGGAACACACCAAAGTTCATGCACCAATAGTTCACAAAATAACTGGAGCATTGCTTTTTATTTCGTATTCATTGCTATTTGCATGCTTTGTGTGATTTTGGGTAGAAAGTCTACACTGTCTTTTGAAATGATTAGGATAACCCATTCTTGTGAAAAAAAAATTACAAAGAGGAAGCTATCTTGCTAAGTTATTTATGCACACAAAAAAAAGAGAGAAAAGAAGAAATGAATGAAGAAAAATGAATAAAGGTGTCACTAAAATAAATAACTTGGTTGGCTCGAGTAATACAGTCCGAGGGGGTCCTTCTTGGCCTAATGCCCGATGATCGTCTGATTTGGGAGCCATTGACCGGAACCTCAATCATTTGATGGAGCGATCCAAGTTATACATTTTTCTGTGAATGTTGCTTGATGCGCGTTACGCGGAACTATTAAAAAAGAGAGAAAGAAAATAGAGAATAAGTGTGCATAATTAGCAAGGCAAGAGAACTTCCAAAGCTTAAAGAAAACATAAGATGTGGTGTGATCTCTTATGAATGAAGATTGACGTGTGTATGTCTTGATACCATTCTATTTTTGATGCTTGCTTTGCATGAAACATCTACGCTCCAAGTTAGAACATTTGATTGAACGGTGTGAGCTATTGATTTCGTACACTATGAGCTATGAAGTAATGAATAGTGAAATTAAGTATATTTTATAACCATTTGAGATGCTTGACCTTCGTCGTTAAATCCATGAGTACCATTACTTTATGAGCATGAAATCTTGATAATTAGTGTGTGGTCATTTTTTTATCGTTGCGGTATGGTGGTGAGTGATTTGAGATCTGATAAGGTGATCTAGGTGCATATTCGATATTATATGTCGCTCATTTTGCTAGAGACTAGCAAAACGCTAGTTGGAGGGTGTGATTCGGGTTGAATATTGCTTATTTAACCCCTCATCTAGTAATATTTTGTGCCTATATGATGCTTAATTGGTCTCTAGTGCATTCATATTTTGTATATCATTATTTATTAGAGCAAAACCATTGATTTGTGCACAAACTATGAATTCTATTGAGTATTTCTGTATTTTTATATTTTTTATGGTAAGATCTCGATCTCACGATTCCAACGACTATTTATTTGTATTTTTCTGAGATCTGTGCTAATTACTGTGAATTTTTGAATGCAGAATACCATTTATTGGAAAAAAAATAAATACGCACGAATCTTGGCGCATGAGGTGGCACGCATTCACGCACTCCTGCTTAGATCGAACGGCTCACAGAGGCGGGCGACGCGTTTTTTCTACGCCGTTGGATCTCGATCCAACGGCCATCAGCAGCGGAGAGCGGCTGAAGAAGCGGGCGACGTGGCTCGATCTGAGCCGTCGCATGCGAATCCGACGATGATAAGGGATTCCTGCTGAAGCGAAAACGAGCGGGTGACGTGGCCTATTTTGCACCATCGATGAATGATCCAACGGCCAAGCTCATCCCCGTGTTTTGAAACGAGGAGCGAACGAAAAGCTGTTGAATCTCGATCCAACGGCGGAGACGTTTCCCCCGACGCGATCTCGGAGAGCAGAGCGGGCGCAACTCACAGCCCTTCGATCCCGCGATGGAAGGTCCAGATGCACCCCGATGCGAACTCGGAGCGGAGAGCAGATGCGGGTGGCGCTCGGACCCGCTAAGGTGCCACGTGTCGACTCCACGTCCGATCCCGCCTGGATCGGACGTCTGAGAAATGCGCCGTCGATGGATTGTGGGTTTTATGAGTTATTGAAGCGGGTTTCAACCCGATAAGCACAGTAAACCTGCAATGAGCCTATATAAGCGTATTTCTAGGTGTTTTGGCCGTATTCTTGGCGTATTTGGGCGATTTTGGAGCCGATTTTTGCAGAATTTCAAGGAGAAGACAGAGGGCAACTTGAGGCAAAATTCCAGAGGCTTTGAGGAAGAAGAAGAGGGGTTTTCTTAGTCTATTTGCTAGCGTATTTGGTGATATCCTTGAACTCTTTAGCGTATTTTGAACTCTTTTTGATTGTATTGCTTAGAACCATGATTTATATGATGAATTCTCTGTTTATTTTCAGTATGAGTAGCTAAATTTCTATTGTGCATGGTATGGCGTAATTAGGAGATATGATTTGTATTCGTTTGGTTGTATTTTTGCGCTAAAATTGTATGTCGGTAAAGGTGTGATCTTTGGCTTAAAAATCAACTTTTTCATATTCCAAAAGAGCGTGATTGAGTTGATGATCGCCCCACAAGGGTGAGTTTTGATCTCTCCAAAAGAGAGTTTCATATCTTAATTTTATAAGATTATAACTTTGACAATCTTATTGAATTTTGTGCTTTAATCCCCAAAAGGGTATTTTCCGATGAATTGCTCTCAAAAGGGGAATTTATTGAGTTATATTTAATCAACCAAATTAATACGAATCATTGATCCTAACGAACCCATACCATGTGCATACTTCTCATAAATATTTTCACGAATTTTCCTTGTTCGTATTGTTCACGTATTCACAAATCACCATCAAACCAATCCACACCATCACCATTTAAAGTGGTTAGTTTCTCTATGTTGGCTTTTTATTTGATTTAAGCTTTGTGGTTTCAACAGATTTTCTCCCGAGGATTCGACATCTGGACTCCCAGATTATATTACTTGTACGGACTCTTGCGCTTGAGAGAAGCACTATTTTGGGCCTACCACTAGACTCCAGAATTTCAGGTTATTTTTCGTAGGGCCCAGACAAGGGTACATGATGCGTTTTTGGAGACGGAACGAGGGGGCTGATGAGGAGAGTTATTATTATGTTTTTGAATTGAGTTTAGAGGGGGAGATTGAAAACGATTGTAGATCTAGATCTAAGTTTTGAGAATTGAGTTATTTTTGGGGAAAGATTAAGTTTTTACTATTTCTTTTGTCTTGGAATCTACAGGAATTCTTTGATCTCTATTGGCTATTGCTCTTTCTTATTTGCGGTACGTAAGATCTTAATCCCTCGTTTGATTTTATTGCTATGATGTTTTTCACGGTAGAAACTATGTTTTTATTTGTCGTAATCGCTATGTGTGAGTAGTTTTCCCTAGGGTTGATTGGTTAGCCCTAAGACTCCTGGAAAGAGATGTAGACCTGGATCTCTAGGTTGTATTGGGAATAAAGGGGAGTATTTCGGTCTATCCATCCGAATCCCTAGGAGAACTCATACTGAGATCATGCCCATGATCAATAGAATTGATGAGCTTAAGGAGTATCTTTGTGATTTAAATAGGGAATTAGTGGATCCAAGCAAGGCTCGTGACCATGCCCGGCTCGTGCCTTGAGGAGGTCCACCGACGAACTACATCGCTACATTGACGGCTACAGCCGTTGCATCAATGAGAGCCACCGAAATACCTCGAAACTCTAACCCTCGAGAGTGGTATGAGTTGAGAGATCAACCCCCTAAATCCAATGCAACGTAAAGATCCCATTCTAACATCAACCTCCGACGGTCGTAGCGGTGATCCCTAAGGCCCTAGCTTCTTTTATTATCGAACCAACAATACCATCACAACCAATTTTTCCAAACCGACTGCTATCTCACTCTGAGATCTAAAAATAATCTGAGACGCCAATACACTATCACTGTCCCTGTGGGATTCGACTATCTTATATAATATAATTTGACACCGTTCGCTTGCAGATAGAGCCCAAAGTTAGCACCTAGGAACTATATTGCGTCTGATGATTGTTACACCACCAGCTGGATTTTAGGTGTGAGTTTGGGGTGCGTCATAGGGCTTATTCCCGAGTTGTGAGAAAAAGGATATCGGTGTGTTCGATTTACTCTTACTGGGATTTGGTAATATGGTTATTAGTGGAAACTAATCACTAGTGGGATTTCCTAGTGGGTTGCTGGAGTAAGATTGCATGGAGTTGAAAAATGACTCAAGGGAACCCGAACCAGGGTATATACTCTGTTTATGTTGCCTTTTTGGGTTGTTGTCTCTTTTATTTTAATTCCGCGCTCTTAGTTGCATGGGTTTTTAATTAGGCGTAATTTCCTTTTTAATTATCATAAAACACTATTCACTCCCACCCTCTAATGTTTTCCCATAGTTTTAGGTCCTATAATTGGTATCAGAGCACAATGTATAAGCTATGGCAACCAATAACAACAACCGCGATGGCGCTTCAACTTTACCGAAGCCCAATCGACCATTCATCCTCCACTTTTCAACTGCTCGAGCTTCAGATGGTGGAAAAGTCGTATGGTGATCTTCCTCAAGTGTATCTCACTTTGGAGAACCGTGGAGACGGAGTATGTAGACCCTACCGAACCCAACTTCTCCAAATGGATTACCGAGCAAGTCGCCGTAGAGGTCAACAATGTGAAGGCTATGAATTCCCTCATATGCGCATTGTATGCCTCAGAGTTCAACAAAATCTCCACATGCAAAATGGCACACCTAATATGGAACCATCTCAAAGTTACATATGAAGAAAAATCAAAGGTAAAAACGTCTGAACTTCATGTTTATGTTCAACGCTTTGAAATGTTCCAAATGAAGGAAAAGGAGAAGGTGAAGAGCAGGTATGCTAGGTTCACCGACACCATGAACGATTTCTAAGCTCTTGGGAAAGTCTACACCCAAGAAGAGAAGGTGAGAAAACTAATTATGGCCGTGACTCTGGAATGTGAGAAGAAGACCATGGCCATAGAGGAAGGCACCAATATGTCTACATACACCATGTAGAACTTCATCGACAACATCATGGCTTATGAGATGAGGAAAGAAGATAGAGAGCAACGTGAAGCTCTTAGGGCCCAAGGCGACACAAAGAAGAAAGCAATCGCTTTCAAAGCCGCCTCGGATAGTGAAAGTTCTGAAGATGAAATGGATTTGGGATCCATGGCTCTCATGGCATGGAATTTCAAAAAGTTCTTCCGGAAAGGTAATTTCACGCCTAGAGCAAAATTTGATTCTACTAACAATACTTCTTCTCTTTTTATAAGTGTAATAAGCCATGGCATATAAAGAAGGATTGCCAAATGCTAAAGAACAAGGAAAAATGGAAGGATCCCAAGTACAAGAAGGGAGACAAATACAAGGATAATAAGAAGAATAAAGGTCTCGTTGTAGCATGGACAACTCCACTAGCGATGATTCTAGTAGCGAGGAATCCGTCAACGAAAAGGGTGAAGTAGTACACATGTCCTTCATGGCACGAGAGGATGATGCTAGGGACGTCAAGAGGGATGATTCGAGTGATAGCAAAAGCGACTCGGATGTGGTAACAATGGATGATCTATGCTTAGCTAATGAACAATTATTTGGTAGATATCAAAAATTGTTTACTTCTTACATGGATGCCAAAGATAAATTAGCTAGCATCACTAGTTCATCCACACCTATCACACCACGTGATAACAACACCATTGACACACTTGTCAATGAGAAAGCTATTTTACTTTCTCAAACAACACTTTGAGAAATGAGGTTGAATCCCTCGAATCTCAATTGGATGGAGTCTATGTCATTGAGT
Organism: Scilla litardierei; assembly: GCA_030789695.1. NCBI lineage: Eukaryota > Viridiplantae > Streptophyta > Magnoliopsida > Asparagales > Asparagaceae > Scilla > Scilla litardierei. The sequence continues at coordinate 5,050 of JAULAV010004249.1, read as the reverse complement.
GTGATGATGTTAAGATTGAGACACTTTGATCTCAAAACACTCTTTTTGGAAAATGAGAATTTATCTCTCAAATCCCAAGTGCACGAGCTCATCACACATGTATCCACCTTGGATACAACTATTTTTTCTCTTTTGAAGAAATATGATCTCATGTCTGCCAATGTTGATAGGTTCAATAAAGGCAAGGACAAGTTGGATGCATTACTTGAAAATGAATTACCGACCAATCACTGTAGCGGTCTTAGTTACTCAAAGGCCAAAGCTACCAACTCACGCAACACTTATATTGGAGTCATTATAGAGTTCGTGAGATCATCCTCCGATGCATTCGTAAGCGGAGCCCATAACACCTTGGATAGTTCTACTACCAAGAAAAGCTCCATTCCGACACAACCCTCTTTTGGAAAGAAACCCACCAAGGGTGGAGCTCCAAAGAAGGGTCATGCTTAAATATACACAAGCACATACCCACATAGGAGAGCACCCACTACACATGCTCCTACATGTGATAGTTTTTATGCACCACATCCTTGTGCACGTGCCAACACTTACATGAGACACCCTCATCTACGTACCCAAGCACATGCATATGCACAACCACTGCACACACATATGCATGCTCACCCACATGTTGTATATGTTCCACCACACACTTATGCACCCCATGCATACACAAACCATGTGAGACCATATGCTACACCCCATGCACGTGCACATCGTTCAAGACCACGTGCAAACTATCATGCACCCCCTCACTATTATGATCCACATGCATATCACCATATTTATCAAACACATGCACGACATACACATCCAAATGCGTATGTTAGCCCCCACGCCTATACACCACATGCATCATATAGACGATAACCCTATATGCATGCACCTTCTAGGCGTAGGACACCCAAAACTTATACTATTTAGGGGTCCGAAAGACATAAGCATGAAGGATAGAAATTTGTGTATGTAATCATATTTTCATGACGTGTTTAAAGGAAAGGATGGATACTCAACAGTGGTTGTTCCAAACATCTGACGGGAGACCCAAGCTTGCTTTCCGAGATCATCCGCATCAAGGATGGAAGAACGATCACTTTTGGAGGCAATGACAAGGGTACCATCATATGTATTGGTAAAGTCGGTAATCCATCTAAATCTATCATAGATGCTTATTTAGTAGATGGCTAAATCAAAATCTTATCTCCATTAGTCAACTTTGTGACAAGGGTTACAACGTTGACTTTGGTGATGATTAGTGTAGTATTTATGATAATTCTAGTAAACCTATTTTTGTTTAGTGGCACATGCCAAAAATATATTTATATTTTAAGTATGCCACACCCACAAGACCAATGCTTAGTTTTCCACATGAATGAGCAACTTATTTGGCACCGACGCTTTGGTCATGTGCACTTTAAGCACCTTTACAAACTATCCCAGCATAATCTAGTTAGAGGTTTCACTAAACTTTCTTTTAATAACAAAAGTTTTTATGATTCATGCCAATGCGGCAAGCTCCATAAATCCTTGTTTAAGCTTAAGAATGTAACTTCTACTTCTAGGCCCCTAGAGCTATTATCTAGATTTATTTGGGCCTACTAGAGTTGCATCATTAGGAAATGCTTTTTATGGACAAGTTATAGTTGATGACTTCTCTAAATATACTTGGGTATGCTCTTTAAATAGTAAAATGAGGCTCTTGAAAATTTTATTACATTTTCTAAGAAAGTTCAAAAGATCTAAGAAAACCCCATTTTCACTATTTGTAGTGATCATGGAGGTGAATTTGACAATGAACTATTCTCTAAGTTTTGTGATGAGAACGAGATCACTCAAACATTTTCCGTTTCATGTGCCCCACCACAAAATGATATTGTGGAAAGGAAGAATAGAACCCTAATTAAGTGTGCACGCACTATGTTTAGTGATATCCGGTTTGGACCATAATTTTGGACAGAAGCCGTCCATACCGCGTGCTATGTAGGATTCTTGTGAGACCCGTACGAACAAAACGTATTATGAATTATTTTATGATAAAATGCCTCAAGTAAATTATTTCCTTATTTTTTGTTCTAAATGTTTTACTAAAAACACACACTGTAATTTAGATAAATTGATACTCGATCCAATGAAGGGATCTTTGTTGGATATTTCACACATAGCAAGGCCTACCGGATATACAACAAAAGAACTTTAACGGTTGAGGAATTATTACGAGTTTCATTTTATGAGGATTTCGATACTCCTATATCTTGTGATGATGATAATATAGAATTTCTATGTGATATCATGCATAATGTTAAATTAGATGATCCTAATGAGACTAGCCCTTCTAATCAAATTGTTGAGAATGTTCCTAGTGATTCAGGTGTACCCAAGACATTTGCAATGATCCCACATCATGCACATGACCAAGTGATATGCAACATTGGTGATGGTGTCTGGACAAGGTCAAGGGTGGAGCACTTCACACATTATGCTTTCTTTTCACCAATTGAGCCAAAGAACATTGATGATGCATGTGAAGATAGCTCGTGGATATGGTGATGGAAGAAGAACTCATCCAATTTGAAAGGAACACACAGTGGGAACTTGTTCCTCCACCGCAAGGCCACCAAGTCATTGGTACGAAAAGAACAAGACGGCTGAGAATGAGGTCGCCACAAGGAACAAGGTAAGGTTAGTGGCTCAAGGATCCGGCAAGAGGAAGGTATTGAGTTCAAGGAATCTTTTGTCCCGGTAGCTAGATTAGAATTTATTAGGATATTATTATCATTTACATCATTTAGAAATTTTAAATTATTTCAAATGGATGTTAAAAGTGCATTTTTGAATGGCATTGTTCATGAAGAAGTTTATGTATCTCAACCATCCGGTTTTATACATGAATTTTTTTCAAATCATGTTTTTAAAACTTAAGAAAGCACTTTACAGCTTGAGACAAACTTTTTGAGCTTGGTACGATCACATAAAGACTTTTCTTTTGGATTTGGGTTTCAAAATGGGTGAGGTTGAGTCAACGATATTTACAAAATATTTTGACAATGACATCCTTATCATTCAAGTGTATGTAGACGATATTATTGTTAGTTCTACTAACACTCTATTGTGTCAAGTTTGCTAAGTCTATGCAGGTTGAATTTGAGATGATCCACATGTGTGATCTCACCTAATTTCTAGGTCTCCAAATTCGTCAATTGGAGCATGTGATATTCATCCACCAAACAAAGTAGATGGTTGAGTTGATCAAACGCTTCAGGATGAGAAATTTTTCCTCCAAGCGTACTCTAATGAGCACGACGACACATCTTGATAAAGATGAACGTGGCACAGATGTTGACATATGTCAATATTGAGGTATAATAGGAAGATTACTTTACCTTACTGAAAGTAGACCCGATATTATATTCCCCGTATGTTTTTGTGCACGTTATCAATCACGACCAAAACAATCACATTTGATTGCGATCAAGCGTATATTTCATTATCTTAACCGAAAAATTGACTATGGATTATTTTATCCCAAGTCATGTACATATGAGTTAATCTTATATGGAGATGCTGATTTTGCCAGATACAAATCCGGTAGGAAGAGTACTAGTGAAACTTACCATTTCCTAGGAAATTCCCTTGTGTCTTGGTTTTCCAAGGAAAAAAACTCGATGTCCCTAACTACGGTCGAAGTGGAATATATTGCCATGGGTATAGCATATGCACAAGTTATTTGGATAAGTCAAACACTTAAGGACTATGGTATCGATTGTGGTACATGTGCTATCATGGTCGATAACCAAAGTGCTATATGTCTATCCAAAAAACTGATACAACACTCTCATACCAAACACATAGATATTAGACATCACTTTATAAATGATCATGTTCACAAGAAGGATGTTAGGCTAGAGTACGTTGACACCCAAAAACAAATCACCAATATTTTCACTAAACCACTTAAGGAAGATGGCTTTGTGAGGCTTAAGAGAGAATTAGGGATTTTGGGTGATTGGAACTTTGTGAGATCATTTTTATAAGTCATATCATGTTTCATTCATATTACATATGCTATACCATGATTTTTGCATGTTTGTTATAATTGGTATCATATATCTCTATTTTGACATTTTGAGTATTTTCATGAGATATATAAATTCTTATGTTATTTTGGAGGATTTTGATATGATTTTGGTTGTTATATATTTTGGATGATTAGATATGTTTTTGAGATGATTATTAGTTTATTTGAGTGATTATATATACTTAGATTGAGATAATTCTCCATGTTTACCTAGGTTCATTCTTTGTCCCAGAACAAGGACAAACATCTGGTTGGGTCGCATCGGACGTCTGGCTTGCCTAAAATTCTTTCTTCTTTAAACTCTGCCCTATGTCAACCATCTGTAGTTCTCTTGACAGATGTCTGAACAGTGGTTTAGACATCTGGCTGATGAACTCCAGACGTCTCACTGTGAGAAAACTTTTGTGGAATATTTCCCAGAGAGTTCACTCATTTCTCTTTCGTTTTTATAGCCGTCTGATGTAGGAAGACCAGACAACTGAACAGTTTATCAGTCGTCTGGGTGGTATTCATCAAACGTTTGATTGCTTCGAGTTTTTTAGCTTTGCTTCATAGTGCCAGCCGTCTAGTCGTTCTACTTCTGATGGGTTTCGATGGACCCTTAGAGCATAAAATCTATACATGTCCTACGTCAGACAGATGATAGAAGCATACAAACAAGCAGCAGAATAAAATCATTACAGTATTTAATGAGCCCTAAGGATGTCATTAACCATATCTAGGAAATCTACTATCTTATGGTGGGTATCTTGGGCGGGTCTGACCAACCCCAAAGATAGATCTAAACTAATGCAACAATATATGAAAGCAAAGGCAAAACAGAAAACATACACAGAACTTCGTTTCCGTAGAATAAGAAGCGTCATTTTCAGCAACCTTCTTTGTTCCCCCGAAGCGAGCCGACTCCGTGCCTTCAAGACTGGACCTCCCGAAGCGAGCAAACTTCATGCCTCTGAGCCAATCACTCACCGAAGA
>JAULAV010004248.1:0-25000 GCA_030789695.1 Scilla litardierei | reverse complement strand
TTTTAGATATTCTCGACGATGATCATGCGAGCCTGCAACATCTTCTTGCTAACTCTGCCTCTTCCAGTAAGTGTTTTGACGATCTCAGGACTCACATTTCTTCGCCTTGATTTGAGTCATACAAGCTCGAAGAATGAAGTCTCTTTGATGCATCAGGATCTGGATCAGGTCCTGACGATGATGTGATCTGTTTCTTCCATCATTCATACTTAGATTGAGCAGACACAACGGTTGTCTCTTCTGGTCCAGAAGATTGATAGGAAGCTGGACCTGGCTGTGTCATCTGATGCTCCAGGATCCATCTCTGCCTCTCCTCCACCACCTCAGCCTTGACATGCTAGGATTTCTTTTGTGTGTGGAGACTCTCTAGCTTAGATGCCTATTTTGTTATTGAGAGTTGGTGAAGATGAATGTTATTTTGTTATATATATTTATGTTCTTTTGGTTGTATGCACCTATGTGATGTATTTTGGGTATATGTGACTTATGTTTCTTTTTGTTGAGCGAAGTTTCGATGTATATCTCTTTATGTATCATCGACTCTTCATCTAGACACACACACACAGATGGAGATTTTATATTTGGATATGTGTCTGCTTGTTCTTATATGCATTTGTGATACATTTCCAATATTCAATGATGGTATTGTCTCCATGTAATTGATTTTGATTTTAGTTGAGATAAACTATTAGGTGTGATACTCCTGATTGTTTTGGTTTTATTTTCTTAGTATCACCTCCATTGTTTATTGTATTCAATGACTCTTATGTTCTACATATCTTTTAGCACCAGTTGTTGTTGTTATTTCTCTTCCTCCTGTACTTTTTCGATTATGACTGACACTTATGATTGCTGGACTCTGAAGAAAGAGATTGACGCATTGGTCAAGTGTGTTCATTGATGTGTCATAAGATTCCACATTTTATCTACATGTTTACACATCAAAATGATTGCTTAGATCCTGATTTATTACGCTTTTGTGTTAATGATTGGAACTATTTGAATCCGAGAGCGTTTATTTTTATTTCAGGGAAATTTGAGCGATTTGGAGCATGTTGGAGAGGTGGACATGATCGTCGATGCCGGAGCGTCAATGGCATCACATTCAAGGAGTTCAGGTTGCTGGAGAGGAGCAAGAAGAGGAAGCAAAGGAACAAAGAAGAGAAGGAGAGTGAAGAAAGAAAGGAGAGGCCATGGAGCTTCACAGATCGCTCGGTCGAGTGGCTACCCCGCTCGACCGAGCTATGATCCCATAGACGAGAGGCTAAGAGCTCAAAGGGGTGACTTGACCCGCTCGACCGAGCGACCAAGTCGCTCGCCTGAGCCAATTGTTAGGAGAGCCCAAGAATTTGCCCTTCAACTCACTGGAATTTTGGAGTTTAAAGCACTCGGGCGAGCGAGGTCCGGCTCGACCAAGCAGCCCTTCTTCCGATCGAGTGACATCAATTCCACTAAGGCAAAGAGTTGAAGCTCCAAGAGATGCTTGATCGAGCGCTAGGGTGCGCTCGACCAAGCGACCCAAGCCGCTCAGTCGAGTGGAGTAGAAATGGCCAAATCTGCTGAACACCGAACATCCTTCACTCTTTGAAGATCTGCTATCACCAGGGATTTTACAGTATTTTTATCATAATGTTTACAGATAGTAGACTTCATAAAAATTCCAACGCCACCAAGAACACACCAATCGGAGGTCGGATGAGCCCTAGGAAATTTCTGCAAGTTGGCGAATCTGTGCTGGAATCTGTGTTGGAATCTGTGCTCGGGCAAACTGTGCAGACACTCAACCGAGCAACTTGGCACCGCCAGCCCGAGCTACCTGGGTAGAAAGTGCAGGTCCAACTTAATTTAGGGTTATTTTGGGGGGTTTTGGGGCTATATATATGGATTTAGCAGCCATTGTTAGGGCATCTCCTCTTTGGTTGGGAGAGCTAGGTTTTAGGGTTTGAGACCATTTTTAGAGTCTTGGCCACGCCATCGGCCCCCTCCTCGCTGATTTATGTATTGGATCTTCATGAGCTAAGTAATTTCCTTTGTTTAATCTTCTCTATTATATTGCTCATTTGCTCTTGATGTTTAATCTTCCATTGCTCTTCTCTTACATGCTTGTGATGTTGATTTCCATTGTTTCCATATCTTTTCACATGATTGAGTAGATTTATTTCTAGGATTAGGGAAGAACCCTATGATTCTAGGGGTTGGATGATGGGTTAACCTTAGTTGGATGATGTAATGCCCTAAGAGGGATATATTAGGATGTGTGTAGTATATACTTATATTTCCATATGTATTGTGTGATATATTTGGATGTAGTATATGTATTGGTGTTATTTTCTATATCTTGATATGTGTACTAGTAGTATATACTAATATTTGATGGGTGTAGCATCCATGTATGTTATGGATGGTGTGGTGAGTTATGGATGTGCTTGTATGTATAGGGTATGAGCTTGTGATGTATGTATGTATGTAGTGTAGATTTGTGTCTGTGTATAGTGTAATGAGTATGCATGTGTAGGAGCGGATGTGTGTATGAGGGGTGTGTGGATGTTTACATGTGCGGATGTGTATGGCTAGTGTGCATATTAATGTAGGGGTATGGATGTATACCTAAACATTTGTGTATGTTTTGATGTGAGTATGAGGGGTGTGTGGATGTTTACATGTGTGGATGTGTATGGCTAGTGTGCATATTAATGTAGGGGTATGGATGTATACCTAAACATGTGTGTATGTTTTTTTGGAACATTAAAGGTACTATCCCAGCAGTGCGCAGTGGTCTGCTATTTTCATTGTATTTCTTTTATCTTTTTCCTTCGTAACACTTGCTATTATGGGATCACCTGGGACGGATTCGTACTTACAGGGTATCCTGGGGAGCGGGACGTTACATTTTGGAGGCCCATGTAGGTCATCGCACTACGACTGCGTAAGGATTAGTACGTGTAGTGTTCCTAGGGTAGCTGAGTCCTAAGGTGGGTAGGCGTCTAGCCTTAGGGTAGAGCCCTTAAGTTAGATAGTTCGAGGACGGACTGTATTTTAAGGTGGGTAGATTGTAATGCCCTAAGAGGGATATACTAGGATGTGTGTAGTACATACTTATATTTCTATATGTATTGTGTGATATATTTGGATGTAGTGTATGTATTGGTGTTTTTTTTCTATATCTTTGTGTGTGTACTAGTAGTGTATACTAATATTTGATGGGTGCAGTGTCCATGTATGTTATGGATGGTGTGGTGAGTCATGGATGTGCTTGTATGTATAGGGTGTGAGCTTGTGATGTGTGTATGTATGTAGTGTAGATGTGTGTCGGTGTATAGTGTAATGAGTATGCATGTGTAGGAGTGGATGTGCGTATGAGGAGTGTGTGGATGTTTACATGTGTGTATGTTTATGGCTAGTGTGCATATTAATGTAGGGGTATGGATGTATACCTAAACATATGTGTATGTTTTTTTTGGAACATTACAGGTACTATCCCAGCAGTGCGCAGTGGCCTGCTATTTTCATTGTATTTCTTTTCTCTTCTTCCTTCGCAACACTCACTACTCTGGGATCACCTGGGACGGATTCGTACTTTTCGGGTATCCTGGGGAGCGGAGCGTTACAGATGAATCTAGGGTTTCCCCGCGTTAGTTTGAACAAAGGATATTAGGGGATTAGCCCTAGATTTGGAGGATCACAAAAGCACCTCCATGTTCTAGGGAGGATCCCCACGAATCCGATTAGGGCTTAGTGGCCGTTTCTAGGGCTCGTGATCACGAGAGTGACTCGAGAGCTAGGTGATCACTAATTACCGATCCGGTAGTTGGGGATTACAAGAGTAGCCCGATTGCTAGAACCAACCGCAGTGTAGTATCGCATTTCGTAGAACACGCAAGTGAATATGGATTGCAGTGCAGGATCAAGTGTCGAGCGTAATGCACGCATCCCCGTGCGTAGCCGATAGCCAAAGTGTGGCTCCGCATAGGGAGGCGTTAGACGGGCGTGACGATGGAAGTCAAACACTCGTTCCTATCTACAACGTGGCACTTCTACCCTCATTCGTCGTTCGACGAAGGGATCCTTAGCCTGTTATCCAAACCCGAAAGCCCTAGCGGGGATTCCCGATACCCAGTGATATTTCCATCGATTATTTCTCTTTGTTCTATTTGTTTTCCTTTGTGTTTGGATGTGCCCCGCCGATAGTGACACCCTCACATTGCACATCCATCATCATCACAACTCTCCGTAATCCATTTCCGCTAATAAAACTTCGAAGCCTAACCTAACCTAGGATCGAAAGGTAGTGTGACAACCACCTTCCTGTGGATACGATACCCGCTCACTACTGTTTACACCGTGAACTTGCGGTAAGAAGACATTCGTGCATCCTGAGGCGCAAGTCTGGGGCATCGAACAAGTTTTTGGCGCCGTTGCCGGGGAGGTGTTCTGCCATATTACCTATTTATCACAATTAGGTTGCTAGACTTCGAATAAAAATAAAAATTTATAAAAAGAAACAAAGAGATATATTTTTCACTGCCACCTAATTTATTATTATCTCTTTTTCTTGTACCACATACGTCTTTTCCAGGTTGTTCATTTTTGTGATTGTTCAGGCTATATTTATCCGAAGATGTGGGGGACATCCTCTCCAATAAACCAAACATTTAGTGCGGTCCTTGCCTTTACCCAAGCTGAAAGAGATAGTCTTAACCAAGCTTGGGGGAAGTTCAACGACTTATTCAATGGGTACACGTGCAGCGCATATTTTCTTGATGGAGAGCTATTTCATCACTTTGCTGGAGGGCTAAAGGAACCCTCACGTGAGTATTTGAGGAGGATGCACGTGGAAAAATATGACGATCTGCAGTTAGCAGCAGCAATGAAAGATGCAGCTCGATCTATCAGGTTGCTAACCGTTATGCAGGTGACCCATCCGATCAAGCTTTCATCGATTTTGTTATGGCTAATGTCTCTGATGCAGGTATTATCATAGACGGAGTGTATGTTTCACTTGAAAGTGATCGTCTTCATTTTTCCATCACCAACACTTCACAAATAGAGACACCTAAGCTGCCAAAGGAGGACACATACATGGACCTATTGAGTACCATTGTGGACGTAGTTCCGTCCATCGGTCCAATGACAATAATGGCAAGTGATCCTTCTGAACTAGAATTTCACGATTTTATAATTCGTCGTATCTCTTCTATGGGTGCCGTTGATGATAGTGTCCACACTCGAGTCGATGGGGACAAGATATGCTTTCATACTATAGATGAGACGCCTAAGCCCATAAAACCTACAGCACCTATTATTGAGAGGGCTAAGCCACACCAACCGGTTCCTCGAGCTTCAGGACGAAAATGAAGAAGTAGGCATAAGAAGAAGAAGAAGAAGTTTACATTGCCTACTATACCTGAGGACACCGAGGAGGCGGCCGAGGCGGTGCATTGCGAGAACATGGAAGTTATTGCCTCTGACGAGACAGTGACCCCTGGCACAAATGCAGTTACTCCTGATGAGACAACATAGACGAGACACTCGGGGAATACCACTGCAGATCCAGAAGTCACTGTTTAGAAAGAGGCCACAGAGAAGATTGCACCGCCTCTACCTTCCATCACCGTGGTTGAGCATCCCACAAGGGGCAATCCTTCAGAGCTTATTGCTCTTATTAAGGGAGAATCTTTTGCCCACTCTTTTTCTTTATCCGAATTAACCCTTATTTATGATGATTATTATGACTCGGATATTGATGACATGTCCTAACTTTTGTAGGGTACATTCGTACACGAGAATGAAGTAATATGGAACGTATACCCTGATAAGCAGGATGTAGCATGTGACGTGTCTGGCGAGGAGAGTAAGGAGCCACATACCATGGACGCTGTTGGATATGATCAGGAGGTGTACTGGGATGAGTCTGACGACGATGAGGAGTAGCCTAATGAAACACCCACTTATACGCCAGAGTTGCCTGGAGAACCCAAAACAAACGATGAGGAGTTGCCTGTCGTGGTACATGAGAGCAGAGATATATTTTCAGGGAAGTATCGTCTACCCATTTTTATATTACATATTTCTTTTGACGGTCTTCTTTGGAAAACTTTTATTTTGGGGAAAAATATCTCACATCAGATTGATGTGGCTTATCTCTTTAAGGGTACAGGTTGAGTCCTTGGAGAGATGCTGGAAGCTGCATTGCTGGAATCTGCCGTAGAGACACGCATCTGGCAGAGCCACGGAAGGAGTAGCTGGAGCAATTGCCTGCACCGACAAAGATACTGGATCTGCCTTTTGCTACAGGTGGTACTAATCCAGTAGTGTAGATATATTGTAGATTTTTATTCTTTGAATAATCACGAATCCCCTCGACAGCGAGAGGACCATATAGGATTTTATATGCTTTCTTAGTTTAATAAATTCATCCCATTTGATGGTTGCTCAATTATCTTTTACACCCAACCCTTTATATGCTATCATCGCCCACCCTCATATTATAATGCTTACTTTGCCTCTCTCCCCAATTGTTATGCCCATTTGTCCACATCGGGCACCGTCTGTTATAGCTTAGGGGAGAGAGAGTTTATTTTGTTGTGTAACCCCACTATTTTGTCATTGTCCTCTACTCATATCATACACACATTGAGGACAATGTGACGTTTAAGCTTGGGGGAGTGCACAGTGCACGCACTTTGCTTCATCGTGAAACACACTTCGAAATTTTCAGATGAACCATATTCATTTCTCTATTTTTGTCTCATATGCTTCATTTTATCATGGAATATTGTGGATTTTTTTATGAACTCTGATTTCTGTTAGATTAGGGTTTAACTCCTTGATTATAGTGTCATTGTTAATATCCTTTTTCATAGTAGAATCCATAGTTTCACAACCATATTCTCGAAATAGTTGAGCTAAAAATGAATGAATCAAATCTGAAAATTATTTGACTCTTGCATGATTTGATTGATAATTCTATTGCTTCATGGATGTTTAGTAATTCAAAAGAGATAGGATAACCACACGACAACCAAAGTAGTGATGATTAGGATTCCTGAAACCGAGCCATGTCTACATTCTATGTTTTTTATTTTTTTTGGTGAATAGCCAATAAATGATCTTTGATCATGTTTTGCATTGAATCGCGTTTACGTGAGCTTGCAAAAATCCCAATAATACAAAAACCAAACAAATATCCTAAATAAAAGGCCCAAGGGGTTCATTGTAACCCGATGCCCTAAGAGCGTCTGTTCTGGAATGCATAGGCCGCCTCTTGTATATATTGAGTTATCTTGTGTATATAAAGAAAGAAAAATAAGTACATATAAGAAAATTGTATAGCCAAAAATAATATAAAAGCACAAAAATTCCATATCATTACCCCACTTTCTATATAGAATAGAGGCTTGGCAATGTTGATGGGTTCTAGGAGTCATGAAACGAGCGTAGTGTGGTGACGCCTTACCTTACTTGAATTTACTAGCTCATTCCGTGAAGCTTAATATAACATCATGCATGCTTGAAACTATTTGATCATGACATATTTATACTGCTTAGAGAATGAGTTGTGGATGTTGAATTCATTTCTGTGAACTTAGTATATTTCGTGACAAACTATGATAAGATGTAGCTCTATTCTCATTTTATTATTTATCGATTTCATTGCATTTATTGAAATCCACTATATGTTCATTTGAGCGAGACTAAAGTATTTTGCGTGAATGTGCGTTCTGATTATATATTGGTGTGTGTTCACGTATTCTTGCAACCACGAGTCCATATAATTGAGCCCCTTTGATGCCATCACACTTCACCAACTAACCTTTCATTTGTATTCCTCTCACCGGTTCGCTTCTTACTGGTCTTCCTCGAGGACGAGTAAGAGGTAAGCTTGGGAGATTTTGATGTTTCATAATATTCCACATTTTATCTACATGTTTGCATGTCAAAATAATTGCTTATTCATTACGCTTTTGTGTTAATAATTGGAACTATTTGACTCCGAGAGCGTTTGTTTGTATTTCAGGGAAATTCGAGCGATTTGGAGCATGTTGGAGAGGTGGACATGATCGTCGACATCGGAGTGTCAACGACATCACATTCAAGGAGCTCATGTTGCTGGAGAGGAGTAAGAAGAGGAAGCAAAGGTGCAAAGAAGAGAAGAATGTGAGTGAAGAGAGAAAGGAGAGGACACAGAGCTTTCCCAGATCGATCGGTCGAGCAGCTACCCCGCTCGACTGAGCTGTGATCCCATAGACGAGAGGCCAAGAGCTCAAATGGGTACTCGGGCAAGCGACTTGACCCACTCGACCGAGCGACCAAGTCGCTCGCCCGAGCTAGTTGTCAGAAGAGCCCAAGAATTTTCCCTTCAACTCTCTGGAATTTTGGAGCTTAAAGCGCTCGGGCGAGTGAGGTCCCGCTCGACCGAGCGGCCCTTCTTCCGACCGAGCGACATTAATTCCACCAAGGCAAAGAGTTGAAGCTCCAAGAGGTGCTTGACCTAGTGCTAGGGTGCGCTCGACTGAGCGACCCAAGCCACTCGGCCGAGCGAAGTAGAAATGGCCAAATATACTGAAAACTGAACAATCCTTCATTCTTTGAAGATATGCTATCACCAGTGATTTTAAAGTATTTTTATCATAGTTTTTCCAGATAGTAGACTTCATAAAAATTCCAACACCACCAAGAACTCACCAATTGGAGGTCGGATGAGCCCTAGTGAGTTTCTGCAAGATGGCGAATCTGTGCTAGAATCTGCGCTCGGAAAAACTGTGCACACGCTCGACCGAGCGGCTTGGCACAGGCAGCCCGAGCTACTTGGGCAGCAAGCACATGTCCAACTTAATTTAGGGTTATTTTGGGGGTTTTGGGGGCTATATATATGGATTGAGCAGCCATTGTTAGGGCATCTCTTCGGTTGGGAGAGCTAGGTTTTAGGGTTTGAGACCATTTTTGGAGGCTTGGCCACGCCATCGGCCCCATCCTCGCTGATTTGTGTATTGATCTTCATGAGCTAAGTAATTTCATTTGTTTAATCATCTCTATTGTATTTCTCATTGCTCTTGATGTTTAATCTTCCATTGCTCTTCTCTTACATGCTTGTGATGTTGATTTCCATTGTTTCCGTATCTTTTCCCATGATTGAGTGGATTTATTGCTACGATTAGGGAATAACCCTAGGATTCTAAGGTTGGATGATGGGTTAACCTTAGTTGGATGAATCTAGGGTTGCCCCGCGGTAGTTTGAACAAAGGATTTTGGGGGATTAACCCTAGATTTGGAGGATCACAAAAGCGCCTCCACGTTCTATGGAGGATCGAAATCGATTAGGGCTTAGTGGCTGTTTCTAGGGGTCGTGATCACGAGAGTGACTCGAGAGCTAGGGGTGATCACTAATCCATGATCCGCTGGTCGGTGATTCGAGAGTAGCCCGATTGCTAGAACCAACTGCGGTGTAGTATAGCATTCCGTAGACCATGCGAGTGAATATAGATTGAGGTACGAGATCAAGTGTCGAGTGTAATGCACGCGTCCCCATGCATAGCCGATAGCGAAAGCACTGCTCCGCATAGGAAGGCGTTAGACGGGCGTGACGACGGAAGTCAAACGCTCGTTCCCATCTACGGATGTGGCACTCCTATCCTCATTTGTCATTCGCCGAAGGGATCCTTAACCCGTTATCTAAACCTGAAAGCCCCAGCGGGGATTACCGATATCCTAGTGATATTTTCCTCGATTGTTTCACTTTGTTTTATTTGTTTTCCTTTGTGTTTGGATGTGCCATGCCGATAGTGACACCCTCGCATTCCACATCCATTGCCATCACGACTCTCCATAATCCATCTCCACCAATACAACTTCGAAGTCTAATCTAACCTAGGATCGATATGTAGTGTGACAACCACCTCCCTGTGGATACGATACCCGCTCACCACAGTTTACACCGTGCACTTGCGGTAAGACGACATTCGCATGTCCCGAGCTGCAAGTCCGGGGCACCGAACAGGACCTCGAAGCAGGAGGGCAATGGGCCAAAGATAGGGTCGATAGTCAACAAGGTAGTCGATTAAAGCTTTCGAGCAAAGATCAGATAGCGTCTGGCGAGAAACAACTCTGATAGAAATAAACACGCATGTACGATTTTCTTTTATCAAGATGTTTAAGGTTTTTTCCAAATAAATAAAGTTTATTTTTCTTCAAAGACACTTTCTCCGTATGACATGTATGATTTTTGTGTCTTGAGAGGATTATTCCATCTAATGCTTGATTAATCTTTGAAAGTGTTCTTCTTACGAGGATCCAATCCATAGAGAAAGTTTGGATGGACCAAGATTCTCTCTGTCCATACTGTCTTTATGAAAGAGGGAGTGAACGACTATCGTTGTCTGTCGTAAGTCAGGGAACATGCTCCCTCGCCACTGAACGACCGACCTTTGTCGTCGACCGTAAGTCGAAGGGGCCATGCCCCTCACAACTGAATGATATCATCTGTCGTCAGCCATAAGTCGAGGGGCCGTCCCCTTGCCACTGAACGACTATCATCGTCAGTCGTAAGTCGAGGGATCTTGTTGTTGGATATAACGATCGGTGACTTCGTGTTTGATGATAACAAACTCGTGTGAACATTTTAATGTGTTTGCTAAGTGTTGCAGAAGTGGCAATGATGTAAATACGGGGAAGATCAGAGAATGTGGCAAGCTTGTGTAAAATCAAACTGGACTTGGTCAACGATGGAGAGATAAGGAAATAATTTTTCAAATTGAAAATCAAATCCAATTGATGGAGGGATAAGGAATTTAGTTTCAAATTGAAATACAAATCCAATTCAACTCCCATTTAAATTCCAATCAAATCCCTATTATTAAGGGATTTGCCTTGAGCCAAATTTCTCTCCACACACTCCTATAAGTACATCCTTAAAGATTAGAGAAGTATGCTGCCACAATTAAAAGAAAAGGAAACCCAAGTATCAAAAACCTCAGCCGGAATTCCTTCATTCAAGCAAGTTCCAAGGCAAAAAATATTTGCAGCCTTCATCTCCAAATAGCCGCACGCATTCTTCAAGTTAAAATTTATTCATCTTGCAGCCTCAAGAAACATGGCCACAACAAAAAAACCTAACCTGCATTCTCTTTGGGAAAAGCAAACACAAAGCTTGACATAAAAGTTCTCATCATCATTATTGCTGAGGTTTCATCCCTGCCTTCAAGACAAGGACATGTTCATCCTGTTGCCGACGGTAGCATCATCCTTCTCTGGATGTTGATACACCAACCTTGCCGATGTCGTGAGTCCATTATGGTGCGTCCTCAATCTGCAACCCCAACTTCAACTTGTTGCCGACGAAATCTTCCAGCACAAGGCATCAACCCAGGGGCGGAACCATGTACAAGGTGCCCTGGGCAGCTGCCCAGGGCAAAAAATTAAAATAAAAATTATTAGCACTCATTACCAAAGTCTCATGGTGATCTAATGGTTAAGACTGTAGTATGCTGGGCCACTGATCCTTGGTTCGATCCTTGCTTCAGTCAATTTATTTAATTTACCGAATCGAAAGTGTTTTCCTTTGTTGTCATTTTGTTATCCGATTACAAAATGATTTGTAACAAGATTAGTATTAACACCCTATTTTCTTTCGTCTCTTATGGGTCCCTTATTAGCTGTAACCTTTCAACCAACAAGGAGCATGTTAATTATACAACGTCCGTAACCAAACAATGGGGCTACTTATTGCATAATTTAAAAAAAAATACCCTACATTAGAGCAAATTCTACATGCGATCTTAATAATGTTGACCAATCAATGGAGTTTGCCAAAATTTCAGGAAAAACTCCTAACTTACATTTCTTTCTAAAAAAATACTCAAAAATATTTTTTGGTTAAAAAATTCCTCTAAAATTCTCTTTTAAAGGAAAGCTTGTATCGATGCATTATAGTGTTAGGTATTAAATAAATTTAAAGATATTGAAAAAATAAGTCTAGATATTTCTTACTTATTATATTAATTTGCGTGTTTGGTATTATTCACCTAACATCTTTTTATGGCCCAATGGATAAGGCCATGCTTTATGTTGTCATAGCATCTGGGTTCAATCCCCATTGCAGTTGTTTTTAATTTATTATTGGTTGATGCTTATTATCATTTTTTACATGTTGAGTATTATTTAACGTTTAATATTTTGCTATGATTTTTAGTAAACTTCTGCTATGACTTGGAAGATGGTAAACCTATGCTATGACTTATTACGAGAGTGGAAGAGAAAATCGAGAGCATGAACATTTTATGCATGTTGGGTATTACTTAACATTTAATTTTTTGTTGCATGTTACTTATTAACTTTTAATTTCTTTTGTTTAGCTATTTTTTTAAAAATATATTATATATATCATATTTATTTTCACCCAGGGCAGAAAAAATTCCTGGTTACGCCACTGCATCAACCTCTATCAAGTTGCTGCCGTGTGAAGATTCCCTGCTGTTGAACTTCATCAGTTTCCAGCCACTGTGATCTCCTTGTGGAAGCTTCTTGCTTCCATTCAAGAGTGCCTGCTGTCGGTGCCTGAAAGTATCATGCTGCTGCCGTGTGTTAACGTGGTTGCTACCACTGCCTTTCTTTTGTGCCACCATGAACCAGACCATTGCCCTTGCTACCATGAGGAGTGTGCTAGCTGGCAAGATCCATCTGCTTGCGTAAAGAAGGAGCAGCCGTCGACATTCTTTTTGTTGTCATATTCCTCTTGCTGTCGCGGTGTTTGAGTGGAAAGCTGCCGTCTTCATCAACGTACACTCTGCCATTGAGAAGGAGCTTGAAGCCCTGCTGCCATGAAGACCCAGCTGTTGCCGAATACCTCCTCTTGCTGCCAACATCCATGACTTCATGATGCTGCGAAGAACTCCTGCATGCCGTAAAAATCTAAGCAGTTGCAATGTGTTTTCGTGCTTCCGTATTCTTGCTGTGGAGAAGTCTTGAGTTGCCGTGGAGCTGATCGCGCCCGGATATACACCTGGAAAACAACTGTAGTCTTACCGTAAGCACACGGCATAGTGGCGAGCGGGTATCGAACACAGGGAGGACAAATGACAGTACTCTATCTTGATCATCTAGCTATTGATGGTAGAATGGAATGGTTTGGATAGTAATGTGTCACAATCGTTCAAATAGAAAATAGAATTCTATATAATAAAAGCGTCTAGGGATAGGAAATTTCCACTATGGATCGTCACTTATCCTTGTGAATCATGAATCTCAATGTTACAAGGCTTGAATTGAGGTGAACTAGTCGCAACTGAATGTAGAACCAAGCTCACGCTCTCGCGCTATTGCCGGTCTATAGCAACCTAGATTAGGACCCACTCTCGTACAAAAACCCTAAGCCACTAGCATGAATATCGACATCATCGTCCAATCGTACCTCGAGCGCACTCTCGTGCAACTCGAGCTACGATCTAGGTTATGATAGTTCGTATTCGTCCAATCTCTTGCACACGAATATTAGTATAGATTTATAATAAAAATCCTAGCTTTGATCCAATCTCTTGCAAACCAAATCTAGAGAATTTCGATTATAAACCTAAATCGAATATCTAGGCTTTCCCATCAATTGGGATCCAATCTCTTGCAAATCTCAATCGATGGAAATCACTAGTTATTCGTAGTAAATCAATCATAACCTAACCTTTTATCAATCCTAGCAACAATTCAATTCATTCATCACAATTCAAAGATCGGATTTATAGGGTTCATCCCCATGCCCTAGAACAACGACACTACTCACAATTCATCATAGAAATATCAGAAATAACAAATAAGATTATAGCACAATTCATAGTTAAGAGAGAAAAATTCATAAAAACAAGAAATTTAGAGAGAAAGATCAAACCAAATTGCGCGTCTAAGATCTCCAGCTGAGAATTACAATAGAATAGCCGTCAAAAATAACTTCCAGTCTCTCCTAAAACTAGGAATAAAACTATCCTTAAATACAAGCCAAAATCGTCCAGAAATTCCTGACAGAATTGCCACTGAAGCAGCCAAAAACCCTAATTCGCGACACAGTCGGAATACGTCACTTGGCCGAGTAGAACATGTCACTCGGCCGAGTGACAGACCTAATAAAAAACAGAGAATCGGGGATTTTTGGGGGTCTGTCGCCCTGTCATACTCGGGCGAGTGGGCTTCTTCACTCGGCCGAGTGAGCTTTCTTGCTCGACCGAGTGGGTCTTCTCCAAATTCCAGTAAGTCGGATGCTTTTTGGGAGAAAATCCCTGTCAGACTCGGGCGAGTGGGTTTCTCCATTCGGCCGAGTGAACTTTTCTTGCTCGGCTGATTGAACTTTGAAGATCGGCTGTCTGTATCCGTTTCACTCGGCCGATTCGTTTTTCATTCTTTTGTGTCGGTGTGTATTCCCCCCATTTTCATTGCCCTCCCGTATTCACTACTATTGCATTGAGGGTAATGCAAGTTTCAGCTTGGGGGAGTCACACTTCGTGCGTCAGTTGCGTCTTTTTATTCGTTTTGAGTTGTTTTCATCGTGTTTTTCTTTTTTCTTTTCATCTTTTGTTCTCTCTCTCTCCTAGAGATGACCCCATATGATGAATTGCCACAAAACTACACACACACCTAGCATGGCTTCGATAATCACATTCACTAACTGTCACGCCCCGCTTCCCTAAAATGGAGGCGAGACGTGAAAAGGTCCGCACGAGAGTGGAGCTGTGAAGCCCCAAACCCGATAAGCGTCAATAAAACGTAAGCAGGTCACTGTAACCGCAAACGGAACAACAATAATAACACAAGGAGAGACAGAAATAAAATCTCATATCTCATAATTTGTCCAACATGAAAATTAAGTTCAACATCCAGAAAAGCCACCAGGCTAAAAGAAAGAGTCTAAGGCCCAGAACAAGGCCACATAGAGACAAACGTAAACAGAGTATAGGTGCTACGCACCGACAACAAAACAGCAGTCTAAAACAAAAGAGGAAAGCACAACGAAAACACTAGGACTGATCCCCAGTGTCCACGTACTCCTCGCCAAACACAGACTCGGGCACGGCGTCCGCAAACACCTCGTCCTCCACAACGGACTCAGGCTCGAGATCTAACATGTGACACCCAAAAGAGTAAAGGGGCACATGTCAGCAAGTCTAAAAGACTTGGGCAAGGAAACTGAAGGTAAGGTAAACTAGCAACCTAACAGTTATAGTACGATGCATAGCATGGCAAGTATCGCATGGTAATAACAGGAGAAGTACAAGTAGCAAGTAACAAGTGATAGTTGTGACATGTAATGTCAAGTAACAAGTACAAGGGATCACTCGACGAGTGCCCTATTGCCCGCAGGCTGTGTTCAAGTACAAGTCAAGTAAATCACGTCAAGTAAACACGTCGTGCACAGAGATTCCGCCTGTTGGCTAGAGTGGTTGATCGGGCCAACTCCTAAGCTCAAGTGACCGTTTATCTCTACCCCTCCCACGTGTGTCGAGCCAGGGCATTACCCCCGAACACGGAATGCTCGCTTCTGGGACACGAGCCAGGAAGTGTGATTAACACGTATGGCGTAGGGTTATGCCCACGTATAGTGGGTGCCTAGCCGGAAACTAGTAGGTCGGGCATTGGCTATCAACCAACACATGGCCCGCTTTTGGAACACGAGCCAGGAAACACAAGTATTGTAGCGTGTGCTACGAATGCGACATACAACATGGTTAGCATGGATGACAATGTATTCGCGTACCGATAATCAAAATTAAACATGACATGGTAGTTGTGCAACATGGTAAAGGATGGTCCTAGCTTCGTTGTCAAGCTAGTTCCGGAATTTGTGCCTAGGCGAGTATCATTTCGTCGCCTAGTCTCTTTTACGCCTACAACAAGCAAATGGCCTAAAACATGGCCTAAACCCTAAGTGGCAAGTTTCACTTGCCTAGCACCGGGGATGACGATCACGAAGGTTCGTCTCACGGATGCTAATCTACGGGGTAGTCGCTGTTATGGAGAAACAATCATCAAAACAACAAGTAAATTCATTAGGGTTCCACAAAACACAACGGGTTATGAAAACATCAAGAGATCGATTTATTACCGTGAGGAAGCGGAAGAAACACTCCGGAGAACCTAGGGTTCAGATCTGGAGGTGGATGGAGAAGTTTGGAGAAATAGGGGTTTTGGGGGATTTTGGGGGTTTGATGAGATTTTGAGGTAGATGAGAGGTAGAATGTGTTGAGGGAGGGTTTGGATGATGGATTTTGGGCTTGGGATGAAGGAATAAGGGTTTGAGGTAGAAGGGGGCTCAATGGGGGAGAAACTAAGGGTTTTGGTCGAGAGGATGAAGGAGAAAACGTTTGGGAGGGGTTTAAATAGGATGGGCTGGCGGCTGCCCAGAAATTAGGGTTTTAACACAGATTAGTTGGTCAAAGAGCAACCACTGACCGACTAGTTTGGGAACTAGTCGGTCGGTTGACCAACGCAGACCGACTAAGTGTAAACAGTAACTCATGTACATAATTAGGATTTAGATTTAGTCGGTTAATGAACACCTGCTGACCGACTAGTTTGACAACTAGTCGGTCGAGAGGTGAACTTAGACCGACTAAGAAGGAACAGTAACTGATACCAAAAATAGTTGAAGAGTTAGTCGGTCACAGAAGTATTGCCGACCGACTAGTTTGCAACCTAGTCGGTCAACCAACGTTCTTAGACCGACTAATGAGAAACAGTAACTCCTGAGAAATTTAGAAAGCCCACTAGTCGGTCCATGAAGGCTTGCCGACCGACTAAATCGTCATCTAGTCGGTCGTTTCCCCTTCTTACACCGGCTAACGTGCACGAAAAGTTCCGATATGGAGCGCGGATCTCCAGGATTGATTCCTAAGACTCCTAGGCTTGATCTAATAATAAGATATGACCGATATGAAGCCCGTCACGAATGACTTACTCCGAAATCGACGATTCTAAGGAAGAAGCTAAGAAAACACGACGAAACGATCGAAAATGAAAGCTACGGTGACGAAAACCACACATGAGGAGAAAATCCACCAAAACATATAATATAATATAATAAATCCAGATACATGAAAACCAGGCGTTACACTAACCCTAGGAAGCCGAGTCCTATTGCATTTCATGCATCGTGGGTTCACTTTGCTTTTCTGTGAGTCGTGTGCCGTGACTAGCTAGTCGGTGTGCTTCTACTTGGTGATTTTGATTTATATACCTGTCCTGGGATGACCCCTAGATTATCATGCTCCGATTTGAATATGCGGTATCCACTTCTACTGTCTGCTTCTATATGCATGAATATATTTATATCGTATACTTAATTTCGCATGTCTCAGGATTCCACAAATAGGACTATGATAACCCATTTAGCCTATGCTCTGATTAGCGAGAAAAATCTCCTTTGCCCAAGTGTTTAGAATCCGATTTCTTTTTTATTTTACTTGGTGCAAATCCCCTCGTCGTGTACCGTTCTCTCACTTGGGAGAGTACACATGTATATATCACAAAATCCAAAAATCCAAAAAAGAGAGAAAAGAAAAACCCAAAAAGAAAAGGAAAGAGAAAAGAAAGAAAAAAAGAAAAAAGTATGTATAGCCTAAAATCCAAAAAAAAATACAAATGTCCAAAACCCAAAAAAATTCCAGTGTGAATATTTCCCTACCTACCGAAAATAAAGGGAATGCGAGAATTTGCACCGAGTGTTCTACTCCACACCTTCTCAACCTCCATCGTTTTCGAAAACACTTGGCATAGGATCTTTCCAGCGGTTATCTAGGCGATAGTGTGGTGATTTTCTAGTCCCTAGCTGTGGAGTCCCCGATACATGATACGCTTCGATTCTTACTCTGTTCTCATGCATGCTTGAGCTATTTATTCGCCGCTTATTTCAAATCGAATCGATATTTGGGTATTTCCTTGGGTATGTGTATATGAAACCTTATTACACAATGTAGATAGGAACACCGTCTGCTAGCACACGACCACACTAACTCGCGCTTCACCGCATGGGCCCATGACACTTGTATGGACTCATATTCCTTGGTTTAGTGTTGTGTTTTGTCGCATGCTTGCTTAGTGTGGCGTGTTTGATCTTGTTGGCTCTGACGGGGGATCTAGGATTTTGTTTTATGTTTCTATATATATATATATATATATTTTTTTTTTCCCTCCGAGCTCCTACTCTCACTCGTCTTCCTCGAGGACGAGGAAGGGTTCAGCTTGGGGGATTTTGACATGCGTTTATATTTTATATATTCACGCACGTCTTCTTTGTGATTTTCCGTTGTTTTTTGTCGTCCCGTACCTATTTTCTTGTAATTTTTAGTTTTCTTTGACTTCTTTGTGTTTTTGTGTAAATGCAGGAGATTGCCAGCATTGGGGACATAAAAAGAAGATATCATGAGTCCCCGGAGCAACGGGAGCAGTCACGCGCGATCCAGAGGGTCAAACGATGAAGATTGCTATATCTCAGCCCTCAACTGATCGGGTGGACCAGCCACCCGATCGGTTCAGTGATCAGGTGAGATCGACAGAGCTCTCTGCCATTTGAAGCTGAATTCCAACCGATCGGGTGACATCTCACCCGATCGGTTCATCTGTAGCTGAATCTTCCAAATGATGACCCGGAGAGCTCAACCGACTGGTTCGTCGATCGGGTGAATCCGACAGAGTTCTCTATTCTTTTGAGCTGATTTCCAACCGATCGGGTGACATCTCACCCGATCGGTTCATCTGTAGCCGCATCTCCCCAATACTCGAACCGATGGCACCACCCGCTCTCCTCAGCGCCCGGTTGAAGCTCCCGAAGCCGACAGCCGAAGCGACAAGCAGCTCACCCGATCGTTTGATGCTTCAACCGATCGGGTGGCCGCGATTTCTATAAATAGCTGACCTAGATTTTCTGAAAACAGATGCTGTTATTTTTCTGTCTTTTTCTTGGGTTGTGACGGCTGGAATTTTATCTGTTTTTGTAAGTGCTCCGATTACTTTGAAATTTTAAAATTGTCTTAATACCATTGCTAGCTTCTCATTTCTATTGCTTGATCATGATTTCTACCGTTGATTTTTGTTTAGATTGCGTTTTAGCTATGTATTGTGAGTAGTTCCCAAATCTGGGATTTTGGTGGAAACCCCTTCGTGGGTTCTTCGTAGAGCGACCATAGGAATAGGAATTCGATAGGGGTTTGTGAATTTAGATGGTTACGCAGGGTGTTTCATTGTCATTGGCAGGAGAAAGACCACCTCTGACCGTCGGGCCAAGGGGGAATAAACTTGGCGGTTGACTCCCTAGCCACAGCTCACGCCCCTAGCATAGACATCGAATCATAGCACGTGGGAACGGCAGGATGAGATGTTGGGAGTAATCATTGCGAGCTTAGTGCTCCGAGAGTCGGTCGGTGTTAATGGACATGTGAATGCCCACTGACCGAACCCGGGTATTCCTAGCGTATCATCCCGGGCACCGACCGGAATATCGGGCCCATGGGTCGCTAGGTATCACTCTTAGAGGCAACGTCTCACCACTAAACCCTAAATCCAATTGTACTCCTATCCATCGGTCGTAATAGAGAGGGCACACGATAGGGTAGAAACCGAAGTCCTAGGTTTCCTTTTATATCATTCATCCTTCGTATTCATATCCTGTGACAACCTACCGATCGTTCGGGCTAGCTCACCCGTAAGGTGAACCGGTTCCTCTTTGACACAAGCACCCAAGCCACACTACAACACAATGTGCTTGCGGTATAAATATTTAAATCTGGTATCCTCGATCCTGTTGCACTTGCATGCTCAAATCTAGGGGACGTCAAGCTTTATGTCGCCGTTATCTGGGAGGCAACGTGCTTGTTTATTTTAGGCCCAGTGAACCCTTGAGTCTAGTTCACATCCTTACCCCGTGATAATTTTCGCATTCTACACTTTTTAATTTTATTTGGACATATTGTATATACTGGTTGTATAGTATTGGTAGACTGTGTCGCCATACTGCCGTCACTACTCCTCACCTCCCTATTCATACAACCCGTGCTATTGACGTGCTCTCTATCCGTGCAGTTCTCACTCTCTCCTTTTATTACAGGTTTTCTGATCCATGACAAGGATGTTGTGTGCCGTTACGGACGATATCTGGGAACATTCACACCATGTCAGTTGTTTGGCACAGGGTCTGACAGAATCTCTGTGCGCCTCGAGCATCCTATCCCTTCTGTCAGCTGCTGTAGAAAATCAGATGAGGAATCATGATGTGCAGCAGCATCCAGTCACGACAACTTTCTTTCCTCCCGATGAAGCGAAGTATATTGACGTACCCAGTTCCGAATTCAGTGGGACAGAATTATGCACCCATGAGGAGTTTTGCCCGGAGGACTATCAGACGGAGTTTATCGAGCACGTTGAACAGGAATCAATCTATCCCTTGCAGACATCTATAGAGCACCCTGGATCTTGGGAAAATGAGGAAGCTGAAAGTAGTGGTGGAGAACTATCGACTGTTGAGACCTGTTTTCGCGTTAAGGCCATTTACCCAGATCATTATCATGTACCTGAGGCAGACCCAGAGCCTTCCTCCATTATCCCCTCTTTGCCTTGCGAGGCTTCGTCGTGCGAAACCACGGGTGGAAGTGAAGCTCTGGATGCTAGCTTCCAGGAGACCCAGGAAGAAGTCCTTTCACTGGAGGATGCTCAGCTTAAGAAATACGTGTCAGGACCCCAAGAGTTTGAGATGAAAGAGTTACCTCCGAGATTGAAGTATGAATATTTGGGGGAGAATTCGACGCTGCCCGTCATAGTGAACTCCTCGCTGCCTGAAGACTAGATGACCAAACTACTTGGTGTTTTAAAAAGGTTTAAGAATGTTTTCGGGTATGCAATCGAAGATTTGAAGGGAGTGAGCTTGGGGCTTTGCTCACATAGGATACTGCTTGAAGACGAGCAAGCCTCCTCAATTGAGCCACAACGAAGACTGAATCCCATCATGATGGAGGTGGTCAAGAAGGAGATTGTTAGACTCCTACATGCCGGGATCATATACACTATCTCCGACAGTCGCTGGTTTAGCCCGGTGCACATTGTACCCAAGAAAGGACGAATGACAGTAATTCGTAACGAGAAAAACGAGCTCATACCCACGAGGACCGACACGGGGTACCGGATGTGCATCGACGACCGAAAACTGAACAAGGCCACAAGGAAGTATCACTATCCTCTTCCTTTCATTAATCAGATGTTCGTGAGACTGGTGAAGCATAACTACTTCTGCTTCATGGATGGATACTCCGGCTATCTGCAAATCCCCATCCATAACGATGACCAGGAGAAGACGACCTTTACCCGTCCTTTTGGGACGTATACTTACAGGAGAATGCCGTTTGGGCTTTGTAATGTCCCAGATACATTTCAAAGGTTAATGTCCGCAATCTTCTCAGACTACTCCCAGGATATAAGGGAGGTATTCATGGACGATTTCTCCGTCTATGGAACAGAGTTTGACTCATGCCTCCGCAACCTGACGAAAGTCCTGGAAAGGGGTCAAGATAAAGGACTAGTTCCAAACTGGGAAAAATGTCATTTTATGGTCCAAGAAGGAGTCGTGTTGGGGCACGTTATTTCTTCAAGAGGGATTGAGGTGGATAAGGCCAAGGTTGATGTGATTGAAAAGCTTCCGCCTCTGCTTAACCTTCGGGGAGTTCATGGATTCTTAGGGCACGCAGGATTCTACCATCGGTTCATAAAGGATTTCTCCAAAATTCCTAGGCCCTTGACCCAACTCCTCGTGAAAGATACGCCTTTCGTCTTCGATGCCGAGTGTATGGAAGCTTTTCGCCTATTGAAGCAAGCCCTCATCTCTGCACCTGTGATTCAGCCGCCAGACTGGAGTCTACCTTTCGAGCTAATGTGCGATGCCAGCGACTATACAGTTGGGGCCGTCTTAGGGCAAAGGAAGGATAAAAATCTACATGTTATATACTATACGAGCAAAACCCTCGACGTAGCCCAAAGGAACTATACGACCACGGAGACGGAATTGCTAGCTGTCATCAATGCCATGGAAAAGTTCAGGTAGTATCTTGTTGGTGCCAAAGTAATCATGCATACGGATCACGCGGCCCTCAAGAACCTTTTGAGCAAGAAGGAGGCTAAGCCACGGCTCATAAGGTGGATTCTCCACCTCCAGGAATTCGATTAGGAGATCAAGGACAAGAAAGGGGTGGAGAATGTCATTGCTGACCACCTGTCCAGGTTGCCTACTCTCGATCCAGATGCTACTCCTATTGACGACTCGCTCCCTGACGAGCATCTTTTCTCCATCTCCTCAGTATGGACTCCATGGTACGCAGACATAGCCAATTATCTGATGATCACTCTATATTTTACACCTTTTTTCCGCACGTTTGCATGCCATTTAGATCGCTCAAATCGTGGTTTTCATGTGTATTCGACAATATTGCGATTCTTTTCACGATTTGTTGTTTTTGTCGTATTTTAGGAGATTTGGTGCGATTTGGAGTGATTCTGAGAT
This sequence comes from Scilla litardierei, assembly GCA_030789695.1. Classification (NCBI taxonomy): domain Eukaryota; kingdom Viridiplantae; phylum Streptophyta; class Magnoliopsida; order Asparagales; family Asparagaceae; genus Scilla; species Scilla litardierei. The sequence continues at coordinate 2,487 of JAULAV010004248.1, read as the reverse complement.
GCACCCACTCCGGAGTGTCACCGACGACTCTCTTGAGGGGTATTTTTCTATTGGAGAGGAGCGGAAGAGGAAAGAACGTCGTAGAAGCGACGAGGAGGCAAAAACATGAAGAATGGGCATTTTCAGCATGCCACTCGGCCGAGTGAAGGGGTCACTCGGCCGAGCATAGACAGCCCGCTCGGCCGGCCAGATCGGACACGCAACAGAGCCAATATCAGCGTGCACTCGACCGAGCATCGCCATACCACTCGACCGAGCACCGAGTCACCCCTCGCCCGAGTGGAGCCAAGACAACGGCAACAAAAGATGCTGAACTCTCTGTTTTTCGTCTGTACAGTCCCAAGCTCTGAACTCTGCCGAGTGACCAACGCCGTCTGCCCGAGTGAAGAACGCCCATCGGTCGAGTGAAGAAAAGTCACTCGGCCGAGTGACTCCCGAGGAGACGACCCCCCAAGACCCCCAACTCTCTGGAATTCGTCAGGGTCTCTCACTCGGCCGAGTGACATTTGTCACTCGGCCGAGTGAGCCGCGCTTCCTGTAGCGTAAACTGCGATTTTGAGGCTGCGCAGGGGCATTTTCGTCAGGATTTTTTGGGCGATTTTGGGGGTATTTAACCCCAGTTTTTAACCTAGTTTAGAAAGCTTTTTCAGAAATTTTGCAGCCCCTTTTTGATTGACTTTTTAGGGATTAGATTTAGCTTTTAGGGAGGAGAGAAAAGTGAGATTTTGTTGGATGCTATCTTGTTCTTCATTGGTTTGTCTCCCTCTCTCTCAAAAACTCCATTTTTATTGATTTATTGAATATTGCTATGAATTCCATTCATTTTACTTGCGAATTTTTATTGCATTCTATTATGGATTGTGTGTAGTTTCATCGTCTTAGGGCGTAGGGATGAACCCTACGAGCCCAATTTCGAATTTGTGATGAATTGGTGAAACTATTGCTAGGATTGATTAGGGTTAGTTTGGGATTGCTATAATACGAATAGCTAGGGATTCATACCGATTGGGATTTGCAAGAGATTGGATCCCAATTCGATAGGAAGCCCTAGAAATTCGAATTGGGTTGCAATTGAATTTCTCCGGAATCAGTTTGCAGGAGATCGGAACGAAACTAGGGTTTTCGATTGCAATTCTATACCAATACCCGTTTGCAAGAGATTGGACGGGTAGGAACTATCCCAACCTAGGTCGTAGCTCGAGTTTGCACGAGAGTGGGCTCGAGATGCGATTGAACGATGATGTTGTTCTTCACGCTAGTTTGCCTAGGTTAGGGTTTGCAAGAGATTGGACCCTACCCTAGGTTAGCTATAGACCGGCAATAGCGCGAGAGCGTGAGCTTGGTTCTACATTTAGTTGCAATTAGTTCATCCGAGTTTCAAGTCTAGCAATTGTGAAACCTACGAATCACAATGATGAGATACGGCGAGTAGCGGGGATTCCCTACCCCTAGGCGTCTTTATTAATTTATTATTTCTTTTATACATTTGAACGACTGTGACCGCATATTTACGAACATTTCTCGACTAATCTTATAGCCAGGTGATTGAAGAAGACACTGTTATTAGGCCTCCCTGTGTTCGATACCCGCTCGCCGCTACACCGTGCGCTTGCGGTAAGACTACAGTGTCGCCGCTCCGGGACGTGTATCCGGGGCGCGATCAAGTTTTTGGCGCCGCTGCCGGGGAGGAAATAGTGTTTGATTCATATAACCTAGCTATTTCTTTCTTTTTGTTTTATCATTTTTTTATTTTGATTCACCCTTCCATTGTGCTAACTATTTCTTTGAAACTCGGTTTTCCCTTGCATGTACACGAGATCCTCGGCGAACCCCGAAGAGATACTATACGATCCAGAGATCGAGCGTACAGTGAGGAGGATCCGAGCGGAGAAGAGACCTGTTACGGAAGGAAATTTTATGACCCATCCTGAGACACCCGAAGAATTGGCGGCGCGAATGGCAATGATTATTTCCATAAGAGATAGGCTTCGGCCTAAGACTTCTTCCACGACCTCATCTATAGCCATGCCGGAGTTGGCGGCCGAAAAAAATTTCGAGTTGAAGACCGGATTGGTGGTTCTTATGCAACAAGATCCTTTTCATGGGAACTCCCATGAAAACCCTCATTACCACATCCAGCTCTTCCTTTCAAAGTGTGCCACCTTCCAAATGCCGGGCGTCTCCGTGGATGCTATCAGACTGCGCCTCTTCCCTTTCACACTCAAGGACAAGGCATTATATTGGTTGAGGACGCAAGCTGAAGGAATCTTCACCACTTGGGATGAGTTGGCGAGTGCCTTCGTCGACAAATTTTACCCGCCCTCTAAGACGGTGAAGATAAGAAGTGCTCTTATGTCCTTCAAGCAAGGACCACACGAGACTCTCTATGAAGCATGGGAGCGCTTCAAGAACTTGCAACATCAATGCCCTCATCATAGCATTGAGGATTGGGAGCTTGTCCACAGTTTTTACAATGGACTCCAATCG
>JAULAV010004247.1:0-25000 GCA_030789695.1 Scilla litardierei | reverse complement strand
CCAAACACATAATTTTCAAAACCTTGGTTTTTCCAACACATAAAATTCCTCCCAAAAATTCAAATGTTTCCTCCAAAAATTTCAAAATTTTGAGTTTTCCAACCAAATTGAACCCCCAAAAATTTTCTCAAAACTCCTCTCAACCTCCCATTTTTCAAGAAAAAATCCTAACAACTCTTTATCTTGTCCTAGTCAGTCCTAGAATTCAAAAACAGTTGTGTTTTAATATATAAATAGCTTAACTATCGAACCCACGTTTGGTTATTGTTGTATTTCTATTAATTTTTGTGCTTTTAATTTGTTAATTTTCTCTCTTTGAAGTAAAAGTACGGTAGGAATGCATATGCATGAAATCGAACCCACGTTCGGTTATTATTGTATTTCTATTAATTTTTGTGCTTTTAATTTGTTAATTTTCTCCCTTTTGGAGAAATTGTTGGTTCCATTATCCTAGTTAACAACCCAAAATATGACTGGGACAAAACTGCCACGTAGGACAAAGATTCAAAAAAGGTCGTGTTTTATAGAATAGAATAGTCATAACCTGTGCCCGCTGGCACAGTTCATTTAAGATTTTCCCTCGCGAAATCTTTGTACCCCAAAAAAGCCAAAAATTAAAAGAACAATAAATTAGTGTACAGCGGCACGGGCGACTTCGGCATGGGCTCCTTCGGTGTGGAACAACAAATTCGACGCGGGCACCTTAGGCGCAGAACAACAAATTCGGCGTGGGCGCCTTCGGTGCGGAACAACAAATTCGACACGGACGCCATAGGCGCAGAACAACAAATTCAGCGCTGAACAACAAATTCGGCGCTGGCACCTTCGGCGCAGAACAACAAATTCGGCGTGGGTGTCTTTGGCGCAGAACAACAAATTCGCTTGGCGGAAATTTCGGGCGCCTTCGGTGCATGCAAATTTTTTTGATGCAAACATTATAAACGTTATAATTTTTTTCCTGGGATTATGTCGATTTCATCTTGATTTGTGTCGGGATTTCTGCCAGTTAGATTGTGGGTTAGACTCCATTTTTTCAGTTACGTGATTTTTTTTAATAATAAGGAAACACCATTTCTGTTATTTTTCATTTTTTATTATGTCCAAAAATGATAGTAGAATTTTCGTTCCGACTGTAGAAATGAGCGGATATTGAAACAATTTTTTTATTTTTCGTTTATTTTATTATGGTGGTGTATAGTAGTTATTGGAGCTGCAATAATTTTTAGGCATCGATCTGCATATGTGTTATGAAATAATGCATTACTTTTTTGTCTAATTTTTGGATGAAAACATTATAAACTGCTAAAGTTGGTCAAAGAGCGACACCTTGGTTTTCCCAACACATAATTTTCAAAACCTTGGTTTTCCCAACACATAATATTCCTCCCAAAAATTCAAATGTTTCCTCCCAAAATTTCAAAATTTTGAGTTTTCCAACCAAATTGACCACTCCCCCCTCAAACTTTCTCAAAACTCATCTTAACCTTCTATTCTTCAAGAACAAATCCTAGCCACTCTTTATCTTGTCCTAGTCAGCCCTAGAATTCAAAAATAGTTGTGTTTTAATATATGGATAACTGTTGTGAATGGATATGAACCAGAGTTGGTTAGGATTGCGGGTATCTTAGAGATACGTGACATCCCCCGGGTGTGCGTGTTTGATGTTAGCAATAATATTATTGGGGGCGTGAGTTTTAAATATTTGTAACCGCAAGCACACGATGTTGTAGTGTGGCTTGGGGGTCGAACTCAGGGAGGCGTGGATGTGCTTGTGTCAAGAAGGATCAAATTCACCCCATGGGCGAGCTAGCCCGAATCGAATAATGGATTTGTCACAGTGAATGGAATGCAAGGGATAGACAATATAAAGGGAAAACCAGGGACTCTGGTTTTCACCCTATCATGCGATTCTCGCCGATACGGCCTACGGGTAGGATAACGATCGGAATTAGGGTCTAATGGTGAGACGTTGCCTCTGAAAGTGGTACCAGCGTCCCATGGGCCCGATATTCCGGTCGGTGCCCAGGATGATACGCCGGACTTCCCGAGTTCGGTCAGTGGGCACTCCCGTGTCCATTAACACTGACCGACTTCGGGAGAACTAAGTTCACAACGATAACTCCCAACGTCTCATCTTGTCGCTCCTGCGAGCTAGGATTCGACGTCTACGCTAAGGGCGTGAGCTATGGCTAGGGGGTCAACCGCCAAGTTTATTCCCCCTTGGCCCGACGGTCAAAGGCGGTCTTTTTCCCACCGATGACAATAAAACACCCCGCGTAACCGGTAGATTCCTAATCCCTATCGATTTCCTAGTCCTATGGACGCATCGGGAAGAGCCCACGTAGGGGTTTCCACCAAAATCCCAGATTTGGGAACTACTCACACATATTTAGTAAAAAGCGATCTAAATAGAAATCGACCGTAAGAATCATGATCAGGCAATTGAAAAGCAGTAAGAGCAATGCTAATAACACTATATTAAAGTTTGACAAAGATCGGAAAACTTACAAATATCTGAAAAATTACAGCCGTCAAGAGAGAGAAAAAACAGTAAAAAATAACAACTCCCATTTCTGGAAAACCTAGGGGTCCTATATATAGAATACGATATCACCCTATCGGGTGAAAAGTCACCCGATCGGGTGACCTGCTTCGTTTCTTCGGCAGCTCAAAATAGGACTTCACCCGGTCACCACGGCATGGTCGGTTGAGGTTGAAGCTGATCAGTTGGATCTTCGTACCGTCGGGTGAACCGGTCGGTTGATCTCTCCGTGTCGCGGCTTCGAAGAATCGGCTATCGGTGAACCGATCGGGTGAAGGTCACCCGATCTGTTGGCATTCAGCATCAGATTTCCAGAGAGTTGGGGCGTTTGAACCGGTCACTGAACCGACCGGGTGACTTCTTGGCCGCTCCAACTTGTGTCCGGGTGGTGCACGCGTGCATCACCCGATCGGTTGGAAGCGACCAACCGGTCGGGTGAGGGGCTGAAAGATGCGATCTTCGTCGTTTGACCCCCTGGATCACGCGTGACTCCTCCCATTGCTCCGGGGACTTTTGATATCGTCGTTTTATGTCCCCTACGCCGGTAAACTCCTGCAAAATACAAAAAACACGGAAAAGTGAAAGAAAACAAGAAAACACGAGAAAACGAATACAAGACGGTAGAAAATACGGAAAAACACGGAAGAAAACGTGCGCAAATGTATGAAATATAAACGCATGTCAAAATCCCCCAAGCTGAACTCTTCCTCGTCCTCGAGGAAGACGAGTGAGAGTAGGAGCTCGGAGGGAGAAAATAGAGAGAAGGAGAGAAAAAGAGAACTCTATATCCTAGATCGCCCGTCAGGGCCAACAAAATTAAAAACGACACACCAAGCAAGCAGACGCCAAATCACATCACTAAACCAAGGAATACGAGTCCAGACAAGTGCCGTGGGCCCACGTGATGAAGCACGAGTGAGTGTGGTCGCGTGCTAGCAGTCGGTGCCACTATCTACATTGTGCAACAAAGCTCGATATACACAAATCCAAGAATTGACCCAAATATCGATTCGATTCGAATTAAGCTGTGAATATATAGCTCAAGCATGCATGAGAATAGAGTGAGAATCGAAACATATCATGTGTCAGGGACTCCACAACTAGGGTTAAGAAAATCACCACACTATAGCCAAGATAATAGCTAAAAGTTCCTAAGCCAAGTGTTTTCGAAAACGATGGGGGTTGAGATGATGTGGAGTAGAACACTCGGTGCAAACTCTCGCCTTCCCTTTATTCACAGCAAGTAGGAAAAATATTCATACGGGAATTTTTTTGGGTTTTGGATATATGTATTTTTTTTGGCTTTTTGGCTATACAATTTTTTTTTCTTTTCTTTTCTCTTGTTTTTGGATTTTTTGGGGGTTTTTTTTGGCTATACACATGTGTACTCTCCCAAGTGGGAGAACGGTACACGACGAGGGGATTTGCACCAAGTAAAACAAAAAAAGAAATCGGAATCTAAACACTTGAGCAAAGGAAACTATTCTCGCTAATTAGAGCATGGGCTAAATGGGTTATCCTAGTCCTTAATTATGGAACCCCGACACATGCGAAATGAAGCGTACGATATATATATATATATATAGCATGCACAAGAAGCAGTCAGTAGAAACAAATACCGCATATTCAAATCGAAGCATGATAATCTAGGGGTCATTCCTGGATAGGTATATAAAGTAAAATCACAAAGTAGAAGTACACCACACAGCTAGGCACGACGCACGACGCACAAAAAGCTAAGTGGATCCACGATGCATGAAATGCAAGAGGACTCAATATCCTAGGGTTAGTGAATGTGATTATCGATGCCATGCTAGGTGTGTGTGATTTTGTGGCAATTCATCATAGGGTTCATCTCTAGGAGAAAGAGATAAAAAGAAGAAAAGAAAAAGATGGAGAAAAAGATGGAGAAAACGACTCAAATAACAAAGAAAAAGAGACAAATGACGCACGAAGTGCGACTCCCCAAGCTGAAACTTGCATTGCCCTCAATACAATAGAATTAAATACGGGAGGGCAATGAATAAGGGGGGGAATACGCACAGACACAAAAACACACGAAAGACAAGAAAATCATACAAACGAAACTTGAAAAATAAGAAATAAAAATAAAAAGCACACCACACGACATATAAACAGAAAATAAAAATAAATGAAAGAAAGAGAATCACACGACACGGCAAATAAACAAACACACAAAGAAAAACGAAACACGACAGCACACCCAAAAAATTTGGCTTCCCCCAAGCTAGATGTGACAGTGCTAGCGATAAGATTTGATCGTGAATAAGCAGAGATATGCAAGGGGGAGGTCAGTCGGAGTCGCTAGCGGTAGAATGGTATGGAGACGGCAAAGAAGGTGGTGAATAATGGTAGAATGAATCCTCCGAGGACGAAGGAGAGGGAGTACGAATAGGAGAAGGAGGAGTAACGGGCAAGACCACCGGAGGATCGGGATACATCGGTGGATCGTGGTGAATGATGGTGGGATGGGGTGGGCCGACACACTGGTGCCAATCGGGAGGATCCATGGGTGGGAAGTGAACGAGCAAATTAAGCGTACCAAGGATCAGGGTAGAACTCCCAGGGTAGGTGTGTAAGTCGTAAGGGGAAACGCTCTGGAGATGAGGGTGGGAGGATGGTAAAAGGAGTGTAGGCAGGACTATAGAGGTAGGCCGCACGATCCTCCCCAAAAGGAGTAAGCATACCGATAGAGATCAAGTAATCGCGATCGATACGGTTACGTCCCGGCACAATAGGGAGGTCAGGCGGCATCCTTAAGACACAACTGACAATAAGAGTGACCATCCCCCCACAGCAGATAGAGCTGGAAGTGGCACTGCTGACGGATAAGAGCTCGTGGACGATCCAATGAGCGGTGTTTATGGGCAAAGGGATAGTGCCATGGATCCGGTCATGGGACATGGCATAGAGAAAGAGCAGCTCATCCTGAGACACCGCGGATACATCAACACGAGCGAAAATGGTGTTGGCAAGAAAGCAGTGGGTGAAACGGTAGCAAGGGTGTATGATGTAGGAGGCGAGGGCTACCGCTGGAATGGAGGTATATCGGGTGAATCGTTGCCATACACCATCAGCCCGGAAGTAAGAAAAGATGTCAGATCGATCATGAGTAGAGCATTCAACACGGCTATCGGGGTTAGGGAAGTGTAGAATGTTGTTAAGTGTGTCGAAGCTCATGGAAAAATCACAATTGAAGGCCCGAAAGGTGAAACCATGATCGGACACCTCGAGGGAACTGAGGAACTCAAGTGTGAGATTCATGTGCGTATTGGCTTGGGTCCGCAAAAGATAATCGCAACCTATGAAGCGAAAAAGTGCACAGACGCCCCTAAAGAGTCCAAGGGAATGTATGGTGGGGAAGTCGGCGAAAAGAGTAGGTCGTATAAGGCGATGAAGAAGGGCTTGTAAGCGATCGGATTGCTCCTCAGACGAAGGGTTTATGTCGAGGAAAGATGGGGAAAAGGGACCGTACAGGGGATGTCTGCGTGACGATGAGGCAATTTTCTTTCCCTTCCCGGACATGGGGATGGCGCGGGGAAGAATGATGGGGCGTGATATGGTGTTTATGAAGGTGATGAAGCAGATAAAGTGCGCAAACACAAATTCAAGTCATTTCAAAAAAGTGCAATGAATGTGAGGAGTGGAAAGGGTTTACCCATCAATGTTGTAAGAACGAGCATCCGAAAGACCCCACGCAAAATAAGGGAGAGATTTGGGAAGCCACCGCTCGTTGATCTGACAAGAATCGCAATTTTCGAAAATTTGGGGGTTAGGATTAGGGTTAGGGTCTTGACGTTTGAGGAGGGAATGTTGTAGTTTGGAAGGTGGCGGTGGTGGGGGGTTGAGAATGAGTGGGGATGAAGATGTAGGAGTAGTCGGGTAGATGGAGGAGATCGATTCGGCAGACGAAGAGGAGGGACGCGCGTTTGGGGGTCAGGTGGTTGAAGACGCGCGAGAGGATATTTATAGGGGCGAAAACCAACCGATCGGGTGAGTTTTCACCCGATCGATTGGATAAGTTCGAAAACTTTTCCTTCGGTCAACAGCTACAGTTGAACCGATCGGGTGAGTTTTCACCCGATCGGTTGACCGCTTCCCAAATTTTCCCGAGAGCACTGTGCTTTCCACCCGGACAGCCACCCGACCTCAGCTTCAGTTCAACCGATCGGTTGATTCATCCCTGAATTTCCCGAGAGTTCAGCCATCTCACACAGTCGGCCACCCGGTCTCAGCTCAGATTCACCCGACCGGTTCACAAGGGGAGCAGATAGGGCCAATACGTCTCACCCGATCGGTTCAGTAGTCACCCGATCGGGTGAGGGCTTGTTTCCTGTAGAAATTCACGATTGGCCTAAGTTTCTCGATGGATGATCTCGCGGCTGAATTTAATTATTAAAATAGATAAAATAAAGTTAAGAAATTTAGTCTAAAAATAAGGGTGAGAGTGTAGAACATGGGTTGCCTCCCATGAAGCTCTTTTGTTTAACGTCGTTTGTTCGACGCCTCATATGGTGGTCAATTAGGGTCCGGAGGGTTTGAGGAAGAGTTGTCGGTCGCTGAGAATCCGATCGGAGAGAGTTCTGGTTCTCCTACCGCATAGTGTTTCAGGCGTTGCCCGTTGACTAAAATGGCTCATCCCTTCCCATTATTTCAATAGCCCCATGCGGGAAGACCTTGGTGACACAGAAAGGTCCCGACCACCTTGACTTGAGCTTTCCAGGAAGAGCTTCAGCTTTGAGTTGAATAGGAGGACTAAGTCTCCTTCCTGGAATTCCCTCTTCAAGATGCGCTTATCATGCCACCGCTTTAGCTTCTCCTTGTAAATCCTGGCATTTTCATAAGCATTGAACCGGATCTCGTCGAGCTCGTTAAGTTGTAACTTCCGGTGCCCTCCAACCTCTTTGGCGTCGAAGTTTAGGTTCTTGATTGCCCAAAATGCCTTATGTTCCAATTCCACGGGCAGATGGCATGCCTTCCCATAGACAAGTCGGTAGGGGGTTGTGCCGATCGGAGTTTTAAATGTCGTCCTGTAAGCCCAAAGCATGTCAGGAAGTTTTAATGACCAATCCCTCCTAGAGTTGGCCACCGTCTTTTATAGTATGCTTTTGATCTCCCGGTTAGAGACTTCCGCCTGGCCGCTAGTCTGCGGGTGGTAGGCACGCCCAACCCGGTGTTGTACCCCGTACTTTTTCAAGAGAGCCTCGAATTTCTTCTCTATAAAGTGGCTCCCTCCGTCACTGATCAGGACTCGAGGTACACCGAACCGCGGGAAGATGTTGTTTTTAAAGAACTTGCGACCACTCTGGAATCATTGGTTGGACTGGCTATCGCTTCAACCCACTTCGATACGTAGTCCACGGCTACCAAGATATACTGGTTCCCTGAAGATGAAGGGAACGGTCCCATGAAGTCCACTCCCCACACATCGAAGATCTCTACCTTTAGGATGTAGTGTTGCGACATCTCATTCCGCTTGGAGATATTCCCCGTCCTTTGGCATTTGTCGCAGGCCTGGACATAAGCATGGGTGTCTTTGAAGAGGGTTGGCCAGTAGAATCCGCTTTGGAGAATTTTTGCAGTCGTCTTATAGGTGCTCGCATGCCCTCCACATTGCTGACCATGGCAATGGGAGATTATAGAGGTCGCTTCAGTTTCAGGGATGCATCTCTGTATCATCCCATCATTACAGGTTTTGTACAAATGGGGGTCGTCCCAATAAAATTTGCGGACCTCATGGAAGAAATTCTTCTTCTGTTGGTAGCTCACATTGTGGTGGACGATGGCACAAGCCAGATAATTTGCGATGTCGGCGTACCAAGGGGTCAAGGCTGAAGAGACGGAGAAAAGATGCTCGTCAGGGATAACCAACCGTGAATCGTGCAGGAGATCGTGCGACTTCACGGAGTCCCTGTGTAATGACCGGTTTTTTGTAATGACTATTTTATATGAATAATATTGGATGTTTCCCCTCTTTGTGTGTTTTCTCGATAGAAGTTCCTACGATTAGCTTCATAGCCCCTTAATTATAGATCTAGAGTGATCCTAGAGGCCATAGGAATATTTCCGAAGCTTTGTGCTTCGATTCGGCACTTTTGGTGCATCTTAATTGGTTCACGAAGGAGAACCAACCGACTAGATTGCAATCTAGTCGGTCGGCCATCCTTCAGGAACCGACTAGTTCAACGAAATAATTTCAGCTAAGTTACTGTTTACGTTTAGTCGGTCTAAGCTCATTCTTCGACCGACTAGTTCCCAAACTAGTTGGTCAGGACTTGTACTCAGACCGACTAATTCTGAGTCCTTCTGTACTGTCGAAGTTACTGTTTATGGTTAGTCGGTCAAAGAACATCTACCGACCGACTAGTTCCCAAACTAGTCGGTTAGGATTCCTTCTCTGACCGACTAACTCTCAGTGCTTAATATCCATCTAATTCTACCCTTAGTCGGTCTATGAACGATCACCGACCGACTAGATCCTAGACTAGTCGGTCGACGGGCCTTCGCAGACCGACTAAATCTGCCTACCCTGTACCGACCATGTTCACTGTTTGATTTTAGTCGGTCTAAGTTAGACGACCGACCGACTAGATTGTAAACTAGTCGGTCGACCACCCTTCTCTGACCGACTAAATTGCCCAGTAAACCTAGGTTAAGTCGTAGCCGCCGCACCTTTTCTTTATTTAAACCCCCGACCATTTCTATTCTTCCTTCACTTTTCTTAGCTCATCTTCTTCCCCAATCATCCCCCAATCATCCTCTTACCTTCCTTCATCCTCCCGAGCTTCCCCTCACCCTCTTTTGCGCCGGCACCACCCCCGTTGGCCGCCGACCGACCCCAAAACCCTAAAATCTCCTTTTGCTCCAGATTTTCCCGACGAACTCCAAACTCCAGATCTGTAGCTTTCGACCGCGAGGAACTCTTTTCAACCATAGTTCTTCTGGATCGCTCTTTCCGTTGCCGTGCTAGATCCGATTTGGCGACGGCAATCCGGAATCCGGCGAGATCTTCTCCTATCGCAGATCCGTAGGCGTCTCGATCTTCGCTTCGTAAACGGTTAGTGATCTATCTTTAATTCTCCATAACCCACACTGTAAATTAGAAAACCCTAATTAAAAATGGATTACTAGACGTTATAGGATTCCAATGCAAACCGGTTTAGAACTCTCAATCTAATTTTCTATTTTGCCATAACAGCGAACCCAATTACCGTAGGATACCGATCTCGTGACTCTCGTCGAACAACAACTTCGGTACCAGGCAAGTGAAACTTGCCAACCTTGCTTTAGGCCATATTTTTAGGCCAATACTTTGTTTTAGCGTGAAAGAGACTAGACCGTGAAATGATAGCGGTCTAGGCGCAAATTCGAATTCTAGATTGACAACGAAGCTAGAATTTCCCTTGTCATGCCATGTCATACAATTGCATGTCATGTTTACTTTCTTTAACGGTACACAAATTTCATTTCAAATAATTGTCATGTGCATCCATTTTACATATCATGTTGCATGTTGCATCGTAGCACACGCTACAAATCCTTGTACAAATCCGTGTTTCCGTGTTACCGGCTAGGCACCCGTTATGCGGGCATAACCCTACGCCATACGTGTTAAAAACACTTCCTGGCTCGTGATCCAGAAGCGAGCATTAAGTGTTCGGGGGTAATGCACTGGCTCGACACACGTGGAGGGGTAGGGATAAACGGTCACTTGAGCGTAAGAGTTGGCCCGTACAGCCACTCTAGCCAAAGGGCGGAATCTCTGTGCACGACATGCTTACAATTCTTGTACTTGTCATGTATTTGTTTACTTGCCATGCCATGTTACTTGCCATGCTATAATCATGCCATAACATAAACAGCTGTTGTTTTCATTGCATAAAATGCCATGTCATAATATACTCTAGAACTGCTAGGTTGTTACCACTTTTCTTTAGTTTCCTTGCACAAGTCTTGTAGACTTGCTGACATGTGCCCCTTCTCTTTGGGTGACGCATGTTAGTTGCTGAGCCAGAGATTGATGTGGAGGGTGACGAGTTCGTGGAGTTCGTGCCCGATCCAGTCGTTGACGTGGAGTTCGAGGACACCGGTGACCAATCCTAGTGTTCCCTCGCTGCTCCTTCTTTGTTATTTGTGTTGTTGTCGGTGAGTAGCACCGTTGTTGTTAGATTCTTTGTTGGCCATGCTAGGCCTTTTCCTTTGGACTCTTTTTGTTTGCCTGGTGGCATTTCTGGTTGTTGAATTTATATCTGGACTCTGAGTTGAATAATTTTAATTATTTGTCTCTTTTCTATTATTGTTATTGTTGTTTCTGAGTCACATTACAGGGACCTGCTACTTCGTGATAATTGACGCTTATCGGACTTGAGGCTTTGTACCCTCAGGTCTGAGCAGACCTTCTCACGCTTTGCCTCTATATTTTTGGGAAGCGGGGCGTGACAGGTTTCTTTGGTGGCCCATGCAGGTCCTCCACTCTATAACTGTGACTTAATCGGAACAACGATAAGAATTATAGAATGTCCGATAAACAATTTCAACACCGGGTCATAAGGCTGAGAGTCTAATTTGTTTCATTTTCCTGTGTCAATAGATGGCTGGGAGACGGAATACTCGTGCTGGTGGTGGTGTGCCCCCTCGTGTCGAGGAGCCTGATCGGGAGCCCACCAATGGGGAGATCATGCGGATGATGCATCAGATGATGCAGGTGCAGCAGGGGATGCTACAGAATGCCCAGAATGTTCCACCTGCTCGAGCAGCGCAGCATGTTCAGAATGTCCCTCGCTTCGAGCCTGGAGCGAAGCAGTTTCGGGAGCTTGGTCCCGCTTACTTTGATGGGACCGAAGGACCTCTGGCTGCGGATGAATGGACTAGGAACATGGAGGGCAACTTGAAGATGTCGAAGGTTGACCCGGCTGGATGGGTTGACTTGGCGAAGAGGCAGCTTAAGGATAACGCTCGGAACTGGTGGGATGCCGAGGAGGAGTTGCTGGAGGAGTCGATATCTTGGGCTACTTTCAAGTCCAGATTTGATGAGGAATATTTTTCGAAGGCTGCCAGGAGGGAGATGGCGCAGCGCTTCATTGATCTGAAGCAGGGGAGCTTGACGGTGGACCAGTACCACCAGGAGTTCACTAGGCTGAGTCGTTTCGCACCAAAGATGGTGCAGGATGCTGATGAGAGGGCCCAGAGGTTTCTGCAGGGGCTTTCCTTGGACCTTCAGAGCAATGTGACTTCTTCTGATGCGGAGTCCTATCAGAAGGTTTTGATTGCGGCGAAGAGGCAGGAGCGGATTATGAACCAGAAGAGGGGATAGATTTCTGGAGCTGGGAAGAGGCATGTGGAGCAGGCCAGTGCAGTGATGAGACCAGGGTTCAGGCCCAATAAGCCGGTGCAGTTCAAGAGGCCCGGAGGACCTCCTACTCTGAAGACTTGCAATTTCTGTGGCAAGACTGGGCATGTCAAGGATCAGTGCCGGAAGATGTTGGGGCAGTGCTTGATTTGTGGTGATCTTGCGCATGCCATGAAGGACTGTCCGAAGTCCAAGCAGCCGTGGAAGGGACCTGTTGTAGCTCAGCCGTTGCAGCAGAGAGCGCATGTACCTGCTGGACGTGGAGCGCCTCTCATTCCGCAGAGGCAGGCTTTTTAGCAGGTTGTTCAGCCGAGGCGGCAGGCGTTCCTGATGACTGCTGTTGAGACCGAGGCGATGGATGAGGTTATCACAGGTAACCCTCAATCTAGCTGTTTCTTTCCGTAGTTAGTTTTAGTTATTATATTATGGTTGGTTGCTTACATATGTTTGTTTGCTAGAATAGAACTTGATTTTTAGATTGCCTGTTAGGTGTGATTTTGGTTTGCACATTTCCTGCACGAGTCCTCTTCGACTCAGGTGCATCTACGTGCATCCTTTCACGGAGCTTCGTGGAGAAGCATTCCTTGTCGACTTCCCCTCTTCCCAAGAGTTGGAACATCGTTACAGGAAATGGCGTGGTCACGGTGCATCGTGGTTGCAATTCTTGCCCTTTGGTGGTCTGTGGACATGAGCTCTACGCAAATTTTATTGTCCATGACATCATCAACTATGATGACGTCCTCGGGATGGACTGGCTTAGGAGTTTCTACGCCACGATCGATTGTCGGAGGAAGAAGGTGGTGTTCGAGATCCCTGGACATCCGGTGTTCGAGTTCAGCCGTGGTAGTAGTTCGCTTGGTCCGGTCAGGTTTCGGGCCAAGCCGGTGGAGACCGTTGCTATGCAGATGGAGCAGTGTCGGCCTGCGGTAGTGCGTAACTTCGACGACGTCTTCCCCGAGGAGATTTCTGGATTGCCACCTGATCGAGCTCTCGAGTTTTTGATCGATCTCATTCCGGGAGCGCAGCCTATTTCGAAAGCGCCGTATCGCATGGCACCAGCAGAATTGGAGGAATTGCGGAAGCCGCTGGATGAACTTCTTCTGAAGGGTTACATTAATCCTAGTGTGTCTCCGTGGGGAGCACCGGTCTTTCTGGTGAAGAAGAAGGACGGTTCATGTCGCATGTGTGTGGACTACCGAGAGCTGAATGCGGTGACCGTCAAGAATCGATATCCATTGCCTCGTATTGATGATATTTTTGATCAGCTGGGAGGATCGAGGGTATTCTCTAAGCTGGATCTGAGGAGTGGTTATCACCAGCTGAAGGTGAGGAAGGAGGATGTTCCGAAGACAGCATTCAGGACGAAATATGGACACTACGAGTTCGTGGTTATGCCTTTTGGTGTGACCAACGCACCCGCGGTTTTTATGAATCTGATGAATCTGATCTTCTATGACTTTTTAGATAAGTTTGTTGTTATCTTCATTGACGACATTCTGATCTATTCTAAGTCAGAGGAGGAGCATGCGTCGCACTTGAGGACAGTATTGGAGATCTTGAGGAAGCATCGGTTGTATGCTAAGTATTCCAAGTGCGAGTTTTGGCTGGATAGAGTTGCTTTTCTCAGGCATGTGGTGACTGGAGATGATATTTCGGTGGACCCCGAGAAGATTAAGGCTATCAGGGAGTGGCCTGTTCCGCAGTCAGCGTCTGAGATCCGGAGTTTCCTTGGACTTGCAGGTTATTACCGGCGATTCATCAAGGATTTCTCCCGTATTGCTGAGCCGATGACCAGACTGACGTGGAAGGATGTATCTTTTGTTTGGTCTGATGACTGTGAGGAAGCTTTTGGTGTTCTGAAGGAGAAGCTGACGTCTGCCCCTGTTCTTGCTGTGCCTGATCGGAGTGGAGGATTCGAGATCTTTTGCGATGCTTCTGGCAAGGGTCTCAGTTGTGTCTTGCATCAGCATGGGCACGTGGTTGCGTATGCTTCTCGTCAGCTTAAGGCTCATGAGAAGAATTACCCGACGCACGATTTGGAGTTGGCTGCTGTCGTGTTTACGCTGAAGATTTGGAGGCACTTCCTGCTGAGTGAGAAGGTGAAGATCTTCACCGATCACAAAAGCTTGAAGTATATTTTCACTCAAAAGGAGCTCAACATGCGACAGCGTCGGTGGTTGGAGCTCATGGCGGATTATGAGATCGATTTGCAGTATCACCCTGGCAAAGTGAATGTGGTTCCTGATGCGTTGAGTTGGCTTCCGGTGGTGATGTTGTTGACTTCGCAGTGGAGATTGCAGCAGGATTTTTGCGAGTCCGGTATTGAGATTGTTCTGCCTGGAGAGGTCTCTTCGTTGATGAGTATGCATATACAGTCGACGATCGTGGATCGGATCAAGGCTGGGTAGGCTGGAGACCCGAAGTTGGTGAGGATTCGGGAGATGGTGGAAGCCGGTCTGCGGACTGACTTTTTGATTCATGAGGATGGCTCTTTGAGGTTTGGAGCCAGGTTATGTGTGCCTTCTGGAGATATCAGAGAGGAGCTGTTGGTGGAGGCACATAGTTCGCCGTATTCTGTGCATCCTGGTGGAACCAAGATGTACAAGGACCTTCGCCTGAACTTTTGGTGGCATGGTATGAAGAGGAGTGTGGCTCGGAGCGTAGCCAAGTGCTTGGTTTGCCAACAGGTAAAGGCGGAGCATCAGCGTATGGCGGGGTTGCTACAACCGCTTCCGATTCTGGAGTGGAAGTGGCAGCACATCACTATGGACTTCGTGACTGGACTACCTCGGAGTCCGAAGCAGAATGACGCGATTTGGGTGATCGTAGATCGATTGACCAAATCCGTGCACTTTATTCCATTCCGAGTAGGACAGTCTACTGAGACGCTAGCAAGGAGATACATGGAGGTAAAATCTTTTACTCTCCGTTTTAATTCCCTTTTTCTAGTTTAGATAGTGATGTAACGTGAATCGTGCAGGAGATCGTACGACTTCACGAAGTCCCTGTGAGTATCGTGTCAGACAGAGACATGAGGTTCACATCTCAGTTCTGGCAGAGTCTGCAGAAGAGTTTGGGTACGAGTCTGAGTTTCAGCACGGCGTACCATCCGCAGACGGATGGCCAGTCCGAGAGGACGATCCAGATCTTGGAGGACATGCTGAGGGCATGTATGTTGGACTTCAAGGGTTCTTGGGAGGATCATCTCCACCTTGTTGAGTTTGCCTACAATAACAGCTACCAGGCGAGTATTGGTATGGCGCCTTTTGCCGCACTATATGGGAAGAAATGTCGATCGCCACTGAGCTGGGATGACATTGGAGATCGGGAGCTGTTAGGACCTGAGATGATCGTGGAGGCTGTGGATGTTGTGAGGAACATACGAGAGAGGCTGAGGATTGCTCAGGACCGTTTCAAGCATTGGGCTGATGCTAAACGGCGTCCTTTGGAGTTTCAGCCAGGTGACCATGTGTTCCTGAAGATTTCCCCGAATCGAGGAGTGATTCGCTTTGGGAAACATGTGAAGCTGAGCCCGAGATACATTGGACCGTTTGACGTCCTGGAGAGAGTTGGCGAGGTAGCCTACCGCTTAGCCTTGCCGCCATCTTTGGAAGGAGTTCACGATGTCTTCCATGTGTCGCAGCTTCGTCGGTACATCAGCGATCCATCTCATGCTGTGGATTTCTCGGAGATCAGCGTTCGCCCTGATCTGACGTATGACCAACTACCAGTGCAGATTTTGGACAGGCATCAGAAGTCACTTCGGAACAAGACCGTCGATCTTGTTAGGGTGATGTGGCGACACAGCTCGCCAGGAGAGTCTACTTGGGAGAGAGAAGACGAGATGCGAGAGCGCTACCCACTTTTGTTCCCTGACACGTGAGTGTTAGGAAATTCCGAGGGCGGAATTTTTCTTAAGGTGGGGAGGATGTAACGACCGGTTTTTTGTAATGACTATTTTATATGAATAATATTGGATGTTTCCCCTCTTTGTGTGTTTTCTCGATAGAAGTTCCTACGATTAGCTTCATATCGCCTTAATTATAGAGCTAGAGTGATCCTAGAGGCCATAGGAATCTTCCCGAAGCTTCGCGCTTCGATTCGGCACTTTTGGTGCATCTTAGTTAGTTCACGAAGGAGAACCAACCGACTAGATTGCAATCTAGTCGGTCGGTCATCCTTCAGGAACCGACTAGTTCAACGAAATAATTTTAGCTAAGTTACTGTTTACATTTAGTCGGTCTAAGCTCATTCTTCGACCGACTAGTTCCCAAACTAGTCGGTCAGGACTTGTACTCAGACCGACTAATTCTGAGTCCTTCTGTACTGTCGAAGTTACTGTTTATGGTTAGTCGGTCAAAGAACATCTACCGACCGACTAGTTCCCAAACTAGTCGGTTAGGATTCCTTCTCTGACCGACTAACTCTCAGTGCTTAATATCCATCTAATTCTACCCTTAGTCGGTCTATGAACGATCACCGACCGACTAGATCCTAGACTAGTCGGTCGACGGGCCTTCGCAGACCGACTAAATCTGCCTACCCTGTACCGACCATGTTCACTGTTTGATTTTAGTCGGTCTAAGTTAGACGACCGACCGACTAGATTGTAAACTAGTCGGTCGACCACCCTTCTCTGACCGACTAAATTGCCCAGTAAACCTAGGTTAAGTCGTAGCCGCCGCACCTTTTCTTTATTTAAACCCCCGACCATTTCTATTCTTCCTTCACTTTTCTTAGCTCATCTTCTTCCCCAATCATCCCCCAATCATCCTCTTACCTTCCTTCATCCTCCCGAGCTTCCCCTCACCCTCTTTTGCGCCGGCACCACCCCCGTTGGCCGCCGACCGACCCCAAAACCCTAAAATCTCCTTTTGCTCCAGATTTTCCCGACGAACTCCAAACTCCAGATCTGTAGCTTTCGGCCGCGAGGAACTCTTTTCAACCATAGTTCTTCCGGATCGCTCTTTTCGTTGCCATGCTAGATCCGATTTGACGACGGCAATCCGGAATCCGGCGAGATCTTCTCCTATCGCAGATCCGTAGGCGTCTCGATCTTCGCTTCGTAAACGGTTAGTGATCTATATTTAATTCTCCGTAACCCACACTGTAAATTAGAAAACCCTAATTAAAAATGGATTACTAGACGTTATAGGATTCCAATGCAAACCGGTTTAGAACTCTCAATCTAATTTTCTATTTTGCCATAACAGCAAACCCAATTACCATAGGATACCGATCTCGTGACTCTCATCGAACAACAACTTCGGTACCAGGAAAGTGAAACTTGCCAACCTTGCTTTAGGCCATGTTTTTAGGCCAATACTTTGTTTTAGCGTGAAAGAGACTAGACCGTGAAATGATAGCGGTCTAGGCGTAAATTCGAATTCTAGATTGACAACGAAGCTAGAATTTCCCTTGTCATGCCATGTCATACAATTGCATGTCATGTTTACTTTCTTTAACGGTAAGCAAATTTCATTTCAAATAATTGTCATGTGCATCCATTTTACATATCATGTTGCATGTTGCATCGTAGCACACGCTACAAATCCTTGTACAAATCCGTGTTTCCGTGTTACCGGCTAGGCACCCGTTATCCGGGCATAACCCTATGCCATACGTGTTAAAAACACTTCCTGGCTCGTGATCCAGAAGCGAGCATTACGTGTTCGGGGGTAATGCCCTGGCTCGACACACGTGGAGGGGTAGGGATAAACTGTCACTTGAGCGTAAGAGTTGGCCCGTACAGCCACTCTAGCCAAAGGGCGGAATCTCTGTGCACGACGTGCTTACAATTCTTGTACTTGTCATGTATTTGTTTACTTGCCATGCCATGTTACTTGCCATGCTATAATCATGTCATAACATAAACTGTTGTTGTTTTCATTGCATAAAATTCCATGTCATAATATACTCTAGAACTGCTAGGTTGTTACCACTTTTCTTTAGTTTCCTTACACAAGTCTTGTAGACTTGCTGACATGTGCCCATTCTCTTTGGGTGACGCATGTTAGTTGCTAAGCTAGAGATTGCTGTGGAGGGTGATGAGTTCGTGGAGTTCGTGCCCGATCCAGTCGTTGACGTGGAGTTCGAGGACACCGGTGACCAGTCCTAGTGTTCCCGCGCTGCTCCTTCTTTGTTAGTTGTGTTGTTTTCGGTGAGTAGCACCGTTGTTGTTAGATTCTTTGTTGGCCATGCTAGGCCTTTTCCTTTGGACTCTTTTTGTTTCCCTGGTGGCATTTCTGGTTGTTGAATTTATATCTGGACTCTGAGTTGGATAATTTTAATTATTTGTCTCTTTTCTATTATTGTTATTGTTGTTTCCGAGTCACATTACAGGGACCTACTACTTCGTTATAATTGACGCTTATCGGACTTGCGGCTTTGTAGCCTCAGGTCTGAGCGGACCTTCTCACGCTTCACCTCCATATTTTTGGGAAGCGGGGCATGACACCCTGTGAGTATCATGTCGGACAGAGACACGAGTTTCACGTCTCAGTTCTGATAGAGTCTGCAGAAGAGTTTGGGTACGAGTCTGAGTTTTAGCACGGCGTACCATCCGCAGACAGAGGGCCAGTCCGAGAGGACGATCCAGATCTTGGAGGAAATGTTGAGGGCGTGTATGTTGGACTTTAAGGGATCTTGTGAGGATCATCTCCACCTTGTAGAGTTTGCCTACAATAACAGCTACCAGGCGAGTATTGGCATGGCATCTTTTACCACGCTATACGGGAAGAAATGTCG
The DNA here is from genome assembly GCA_030789695.1 of Scilla litardierei. Taxonomy (NCBI): domain Eukaryota; kingdom Viridiplantae; phylum Streptophyta; class Magnoliopsida; order Asparagales; family Asparagaceae; genus Scilla; species Scilla litardierei. Next base: position 6,341 of record JAULAV010004247.1, on the reverse strand, counting down.
ATCGCCACTGAGCTGGGATGACATTGGAGATCAGGAGCTGTTAGGACCTGAGATGATCGTGGAGGCTGTGGATGTTATGAGGAACATACGGGAGAGGCTGAGGATTGCTCAGGACCGTTTCAAGCATTGGGCTGATGCTAAACGGCGTCCTTTGGAGTTTCAGCCAGGTGACCATGTGTTCCTGAAGATTTCCCCGAATCGAGGAGTGATTCATTTTGGGAAACGAGGGAAGCTGAGCCCGAGATACATTGGACCGTTTGACATTCTGGAGAGAGTTAGCGAGGTAGCCTACCGCTTAGCCTTGCCGCCATCTTTGGAAAGAGTTCACGATGTCTTCCATGTGTCGCAGCTTCGTCGGTACATCAGCGATCCATCTCATGCTGTGGATTTCTCGGAGATCACCGTTCGCCCCGATCTGACGTATGACCAGCAGCCAGTGCTGATTTTGGATAGTCGTCAGAAGTCACTCCGGAACAAGACAGTCGATCCTGTTAGGGTGATGTGGCGACACGGCTCGCCTGGAGAGTCTACTTGGGAGAGAGAAGACGAGATAAGAGAGCGTTACCCACTTTTGTTCCCTAACACGTGAGTGTTAGGAAATTCCGAGGGCGGAATTTTTCTTAAGGTGGGGAGGATGTAACGACCGGTTTTTGTAATGACTATTATATGAATAATATTGGATGTTCTCTCCTTGTGTGCTTTTCTCCGTCAGACGTTTTCGTTCAGTTCATTCTGATCTTTTATCTTCCGTAGCATATCTCGATGGGGCTTGGAGTAAGTATTCTTACGATGAACTTCATAGCGTCTATATCTTAGAGCTAGAGTGATCCTAGAGGCCATAGGAATCTTTCCGAAGCTTCGCACTTCGATTCGGCACTTCTGGTGCATCTTAGTTGGTTCATGAAGGAGAGCCAACCGACTAGATTACAATCTAGTCGGTCGGCAACACTTCACAGACCGACTAGTTCATCTTAATAATTTCATCTAAGTTATTATTTACGTTTAGTCGGTCTAAGCACATTCTTCGACCGACTAGTTCCCAAACTAGTCGGTCAGGACTTGTACTCAGACCGACTAATTCTGAGTTCTTCTGTACAGCCGAGTTATTGTTTGAAGTTAGTCGGTCAAAGAACATCTACCGACCGACTAGTTCCCAAACTAGTCTGTTAGAATTCCTTCTCTGACTGACTAACTCTCAGTACTTAATATCTATCTAATTTTACCCTTAGTCGGTCTATGAACAATCACCGACCGACTAGTTTCCAAACTAGTCGGTTGACGAGCCTTCACAGACCGACTAACTCTGTCTACCCTGTACCAACCCTGTTCACGGTTTGCATTTTAGTCGGTCTCAGTTGGACGACCGACCGACTAGTTCCCAAACTAGTCGGTCGACCACTCTTCACTGACCGACTAGTTTGCCCAGTAACCCTAGGTTCAGTCGTAGCCGCCGCTATTTCTTTCTATTTAAACCCTCGACCATTTCTATTCTTTCTTCACTTTTCTGATCCAACCTTCTTCCCCAAATCATCCCCAACCTTCCTCTTGCCATTCCTCTTCCTCCCGTGCTCCCTCTCACCCTCCATTGCGCCGGCACCACCCCGTAGGCCGCCGGCCGACACCAAAAACCCTCAAATCCTCTTTTGCTCCAGTTTTCCCTACGAACTCCATTCTCCAGATCTGTTGTTTAGCCGCTGCGAGGAATTCTTTTCAACCGTAGTTCTTCGGGATCGCTTCTTCTGTTGCCGTGCTAGATCCGATTTGGCGACGGTAATCCGGAATCCAGCGAGATCCTCTCCTACCTGCAGATCCGTAGGCGTCTCGATCTTTGCTTCGTAAATGGTTAGTGATCTACCTTTAATCTTCCCATAACCCACACTGTAAATTAGAAAACACTAATTAAAATGGATTACTAGACGTTATAGGATTCCAATGCAACCCGGATTAGAACTCTCAAATTTGATTTTCTGTTTTGCCATAACAGCGAACCCAAATCCCCGTAGAATAGCGATCTTGACTCGACGATCAACAACCTCGGTATCAGGCAAGTGAAACTTGCCAACCTTGTTTTAGGCCATGTTTTAGGCCATTACCTTGTTTTAGCGTGAAAGAGACTAGACCGTGAAATGATAGCGGTCTAGGCGCAAATTTAAATTCTAGCTTGACAACGAAGCTAGAATTGCCCTTGTCATGTCATGTCATGCATTGCCTATCATGTTTAATTTCTTTAACGGTACGCAATTTATATTTGAATATCTGACATGCATCTGCATTCCTACATGCCATCTGACTTGTATGTTGCATCGTAGCACACACGACAAAATCCCATGTACAATCCGCGTTCCGTGTTACCGGCTAGGCACCCGTTATGCGGGCATAACCCTACGCCATACTTGCTAAAACACTTCATGGCTTATGATCCAGAAGCGAGCATTCCATGTTCGGGGGTAAAGCCCTGGCTCGATACACATGGAGGGGTAGGGATAAACGGTCACTTGAGCGTAAGAGTTGGCCCGTACAGCCACTCTAGCCAAAGGGCGGAATCTCTGTGCACGACGTGCTTACATACTTGTACTTGTCCTTGTAATTGTATACTTGTACTCCTTGCTTCCATGCCATGCCATGTCATTCTTGCTGTTTTTACTTATTTGCTGCTCATATTATACATATGCCATGCCATGTACCTTTTTAGAACTGCTAGATTGCTTTTACCTTCCTTTTAGTTTCCTTGCACAAAGTCTTCCAGACTTTACTGACATGTGCCCCTTCTCTTTGGGTGACGTATGTTAGTTGCTGGGCCAGGGATTGCTGTTGAGGGCGACGAGTTCGTGGAGTTCGTGCCTGATACCGTTGCTAACGTTGAGTACGAGGACACCGGTGACCAGTCCTAGTGTACCGTCGCAGTTCTTCCTTTAGTTGTGGTTGTTGTCGGTGTGTAGCACCGTTTGTTGTTAGTTAATTTGTTGGCCATGCTGGGCCTTTTCTTTTAGACTCTTTTTGTTGCCTGGTGGCATTTCTGTGGTTGTTGAATTTTATCTGGACATTGAGATTATAATTTATTATCCATCTCTTTCTATTATTGTTATCCTTGTTCCGTGTCACATTACAGGGACCTGCTATTTTATCTTGATTGACGCTTATCGGACTTGCGGCTTTGTAGCTTCAAGTCTGAGCGGACCTTCTCACGCTTCGCCTCCATATTTTTGGGAAGCGAGGCGTGACAGACATTTCTCGGGTCGTTCTCTCACGATTTGTTCTTATTCGAGGAGACGTTGTGATTTTCACTTTGGATGTGAGACGTTTCTATTTTTAGTTTCGTCGCTCAACGTCGAAATTGAGATTCGTCTCCTTAGTTACCTTTCTCTCGTCGTCTCGATCACCCAGTATTTATTTCACAATTTTTGGAGTTCATTTGACCTATTTATTATTTTTAGCAAAGCTTTAAATATTTTTAAATACCAAGTTTTTAATTATTTTCGACCCAATAAAATTTTATTAAGACTATAATATTTCAAACGAATTTTGAGCCAAATCCTAGCCCCTATCTTGGCCGCACCCAATCCATGCGTGAGTAGGAGTGCTTGGGTTTGGGTTTTAATTATTTTTAAATCCTAAACCCCTTGGAATTAGCCTTAGACCAAGTCAACCCCAATACACTATTTAAACAACCCCTAGGCAACCCTATTTTCGCAAGAAAATAAACCCTAGCCGTCACAAAACCCAAAATCTTGCTTGCGACGATTCGTCGCAACGTTGCACAGCCGCCGCCCGCACCGACCGGGGAAATTCCTTGGTTTTTCCCGCACCGACCGAGGCCAACCCCCGCACCCACTCTGCTCCGCATCGCACAGCCGTCGTTCTGCATCGCCCCGTGTCCGACCGAGAGATTCTCTCGGTCTGACCGAGAGGATCGCCCGCACCCCGCTTCCGCACGGCGCCCGCCTCGTTGCAACTTGCAACGCTGCATCTCCCGCTCCGCAACGCCCGCTACGACCGACGCTCCCGCCCGCACCGACCAAGAGATCCCCGCTTCACCCGCACCGTTGCAACGTTGCATCGCTCGCCCAAGCGCCCGACCGATGGATTTCTCCGCACCGGCCCGCTGTGACCGAAGCGCCCGCCTTGCAACGCTCTCCCCTGCGACGACCGACCCTGTGCGCTGTGATCTCTCGGTCTGACCGAGATATTTCCTCGCATCGGCTCGGTCTGACCGAGCGACGTTCGTCGCAACGTCGCAACTTCCACACCGCTTGCCACCGTGGGCCCCCAAGTTCTCCAAAGGTATTGTGGGTTCCCCATTGGTCCCTAGAACTACTGTGGGCCCCACCTAGGTGTCTCTACTTTGAGGACTTGCCGCTTACGACGTTGTGATACGTCGTAGCCTGTCGTCGCACGTTCTAGCTTTGGAAACTGGGTTTATTGATCTAGTTGCTACCCAGAACTTGGCGAGCGAGGAACCTATTTGGAATCTGGACTAGGAGCGCGTTATTGTATTCCAACCCCTGGCGTCGCTACCCGACGCAAGTGTAGCTTTCGCGTCGTGTTGAGGTAATGATCTGCACTCTTAAGTATTTTAAATGTTTTAGAATTCACTAATCAAGATTAATAAAATGGAATGTAGGCCGGTGGACTTGTGCACGTAGGATATTTGTGACTTTGGACTCATTGGATGGTGTTTCTCAGACGTTGTACTTGCAGGCAAGTGAAACTTGCCAACTTTTGCTTAGGGCCATGTTTTTAGGCCACTGCCTTGTTTTTAGCATAAAAGAGACTAGACAGTGAAATGATAGCTGTCTAGACGCAACTTTAAGATCTAGCTTGACAACGAAGCTAGATCTGTCACCCTGCCATGTCATTCATGCATTGATATCTGTCACGTTTAAATTCCTTATCTGTACGTACTTTTAACTGCCATCAATTGCATCTTACATGTCATCCAAGTTGAATGTTGCATTCGTAGCACACGCTACAATACTTGTACTTGTACTTCCTTGTCCGGCTAGGTGCACCCCTATGCCATCATGATAAAACACTTCCTGGCTCGTGATCCAGAAGATGGGCGCCAGTCCATACACACGTGGAGGGGTAGGGATAAGCGATCACTTGAGCTTAGGAGTTGGCCCGATCAGCCACTCTAGCCAAAAGGCGTAATCTCTGTACATGACGTGCTTACTAGACTTGTACTTGTCCTTGTGAATGTTTCTTATAAAACTTGATATCCATGCCATGAATTAAATGCCATGCTCATACTTTACTTTACCTGTTGCACTCATACTTTAACTGCCATGTCATTACATCATGCTAGAACTGCTAGGTTGTTTTACTTCCACTTTCAGTTTCCTTGCACAAGTCTCTTGTAGACTTGCTGACATGTGCCCCTTGCTCTTTTGGGTGTCACATGTTAGACCCTGAGCCAGAGATCGTTGCTGTGTATGTGATGTTTTGCTGACGCGGAGCCTGAGCCCAAGTCTGTCCAGGAGGAGTTTTGCGGACACCGGTGACCATTCTTAGTGACCACGCTGAGTTCTCCTTTTGTTTTAGGATTTCTGTTAGTTGTCGGTGCGTGGCACCTTTTTTTTGTACGTTGTACTTTTGGTGGCCATGTTTGGGCCTTAGACTCTTTTTCTTTTAGCCTGATGGCTTTTCTGCGATGTTGGAATTTATTATTATGGATATTCTGAGATTTCTTTTTGTCTCATTATTATCTTTGTTTCGTTTCGCGTTGCAAGGACCTGCAGTTTAAAGTTGATTGACGCTTATCGGACTTGCAGCTTTGTAGCTTCAAGTCTGAGCGGACCTTCTCACGTCTCGCCTCCACATTTTTGGGAAGCGGGGCGTGACAGGTTTTGTTGGTGGCCCATGCAGGTCCGTCTTGCAATTGCAAATTATCGGAACAACGATAATAACTATGGAATGTCCATTAAATAAATTGCAACATCCGAGTCATAAGCCTTGAGCCTAGTCGTTTTCCTATGTCACTGGGTGGTAAGGAGACTTAGTTAGACATCTGAGCTTGCTAGTTAGAGGTCCCTGATTGTTAGTTAGACTCCCTGCTAGGAATTGATTTAATCGTCGTAGGAGTTACCTCAGTGGTTCTTGCCTAACCCCGACCATATTAGACTTCTAGGATTCCTTTTGTCGTTCACTTGGGTTCATCGATTTCGGACCAAGCTGAACGCATTTCATTACCGTCTAGCTCCTTAGAAAGTCTTAGCGCTTAGCTCCCTAATCTTTAGTTGGTCAACCGTAGGGGTTTCCCGTAGGTTTTCCTGAGTCATATCCTAGGCGTGTTTATGTTTCGATCATGCGACCAATTCCTTGCCTCGATTCACGTGATCACC